>JABASC010003389.1:0-14313 GCA_019776185.1 Plutomurus gul
ATTTGTAGTTAGTGTAGTCTATGGTGCTTTGCTTATATAGTGTCCCAGAATGACCAGGACACTTTTCCAAGTATTTAGCTTCAAAAAGTACCCGGTTCATTCTGGGACACCCAATATATTTAATTTGTACAGAATAATCCCATATTTTGGGCAAATACAAATATTTAAATAGTACAAGCTCTCTTCTAGTACATAAAGCGTTCACAACGATATTAATTTGTATATCGATAATCTATGTACGTTTTCATGAAACAAAAATGACAGTCGTCGTTTATGTGGGCAAATATTGCCGCAATCGCACCACGGTATTATTACTACTTTCTATTTTCTTCCGTTCGCTCGATCAACACAGAAGTAACCATTAAATATTCAGCAGATTGGCTGCTATCTGACAATTGAATGATGTGTACTCTGATAACCTCGTATACCAGTGAATTAATAATCATGATGACCTAATCTGTTAGAGTGGATAAATATGTAATAAAAAATAAATAGATTGACAAATTGCAAAGTTTGTTCCAGCTACCCCACGTAGGGGGAAAGTAGTGCCTATAGATATCTGACGATATCCTTTAAACTTTTGAGTTCCAACTGTATTATGGATGGCTCGAAGTTCCAGTTGGATTCTCCATCTACCATGCGAAAGCATCCAGTAGACGTAACCCTCGCTTGGTCTTACACTTTCATTTTGGGAATTTGTTTTTTAAATTATAGTACTGTACAAAATACTAATTATTGATTGGATTAAGTAGAGTTACCACTTGTTATACGTATAGGACCAACTTGTGGGCATCCTTCGAAGAGCTAGATAAGGCTGAATGGAGAATTCTGGTTGTTTAGTTTAAATAAATAGTCTGTGATACTACAAGTGACTGAGCAACCTGGAGGAGAACAAAGTTCGTTGTTTGAAAATTGCTATGAATAGCTAAAATGTGCTAAAATGTGCTAGCGTTCATTGATAGCATAACATTATGTGTACATATTCTATCTAAATCTAGTAAATAAATAATATGCTAATGGATGCTAGCAATTTTCACCAAGATTCTGAAGAAGCCAAAGCCAACCCAATATTTGTATTTTTCCTTGTCTACAAGTTCCCCCAAACGGTGAAACAATGGTGCTGTTATAATTGACAAATAACTTTTGTAGATGGAAAATAATTTTCCAAATTGGCCTACTACACTCTGTGTGATTGTGCTTACAGAGTCTAATTTTAGAGTTTTTGCTTCGAATTTTATTTCTGATGACTTTTTAAAGGATCATGATGTTTTAATTCACAGTCTCTGTCTTAAAGAAGGTATACATAAATATCGCATTTTCAAAAATGCACAAAATGTATTTGCACACATAAAATAAGTGTTGTTTAAATATTTTCAGTTAACCTAATTTAATTGTTTAGATTGGCCTAGATTTGGGATTGGCCCTGCTAGTGTTTTGATATCAGCACATCATTTGATGTACTACGATTTTCAAATGAATGCTGCTTATTTTAAAATATTTATAGAGAAGCAATCAACTCGACGGTTAGTGGTTATTACGTGCCCTCGAAATATTTCAAATATTTATTACGATTTAAAAGCGGTAATAACAGATAACAGCTTCCATCTCATAACTATTATTGAGCTCAAAATGCTGTTTCATATCCAATTGTACATATTGAAAATTATTACAGATTTCCAAGATAATTTCGACAGAACGACCCACATTTTTTGCATATCCAAAGTTTATATTAGTGTGGGACGAAGCTGATTCTAAGAATTCAAAAAATGGTGCTGAATTTCATTCTACAATTATTAATACTGAGAAATTCCAACGGATCATAAAAACATTTCCCATGAACGCGGATGTTTATCTAGCTATGAGTACTAATCCTTCACTAAAATCGATTTTCATCGAGTTTTACAGCATCAATCATGATAAAGTCATTGCACAACCATTTTCGAGTGCTTTTGCTGGTCATGAATTAATAACAGAAGACTTGGAGGCCAAAATTACAAGACGGTGGAATTTTCATAATATTACACTTCGAGGGCTTCTTCATGTAAGAATTGAATGCTCATGTAATTTTAAGACAAGCTGGCCAGATTTCCTCCCTTTCAGAGATCCGATGTATCAGTTCTGCATCGAACCTAACTTTGAACAAATACCTCGTTTGTCCCCCTTTTGCACAAACCGTTTGAGTTAGCACAGTGGGCAGTGGGCCTGTTGCTGAATTAGCTGAATATAAAATATTTTTGATATACAAGTATACATACAAGGCTTAGGTTCAGCAATTTGCAGTTAGCTGTAGTATTTTTTCCCTTTCCCGCAAGTATTAAAATGAAAATATCGTTTTTAACAACGTTTCGGATTGCAAGGTCAGAGAAATGAGTTAAATATACCAATCGAAAGGTGCATTCATCCGCAACAACTGTTACCGCGCACAATTTCATAATTTGTTGTACTTTGCAAAAAAAACGAATTTCGAATGAGGAATGTTGGAATAATCGTTCAAATAATTCAAATTTTACTTTAAACCAAACAAATAAGTGAAATTGTGCTTGATGATGGTTGCAGAGAATGAATCTAACTTTCGATTGGATTTGGAAAAAAATCTGGAAGTCGCATCAAAAATATCTGTGAAGTACCTCTCTACCACAACTGTAGCGAAATACTGCCTCGTTTAATTTATTGTACGCTTTTAAATCAACCCGTATATTTTGATAATATTTAGTGTAAATATGTGAATCAATAATCAGAATTCATTATTTTATCTCTACATGGAAAGCCAATTTGTTTGTTATTTTTCAGGTGGATCCCAATTTCAACATAAATACAAGTATCAATATTTTACTGGATTTAATGGAACATTTAGGAGAAGTGTATAACTTTTCGTAAGGAGTATTTTATTCTATGGGAAATTGTATATCAGAGTATATTAAAAGTATTAAAACAGGCAATACTAACAATTAAATAAACCTCTAGGATTGTAAGAGTTAAAGGTGAAGGATGGATAGGGCAGACTTGGAACGGCACACATAGTGAGCTAACTGGTATGGGGGGCCAATTAATTAACGGAGAAGCAGATATTATGATACAAGCATCTGAATTGATGTATTACAGAAGAAAAAAATTATACATGCTTCCGGCCTTACACAAATACTGGTTGGACACTTTACAGTGCACATTAAAAATTGTCATTTCAACTTACACTATCATAACAATATTTACAATGTTAATGGATAACAATTTTTTTTGGTCAAGTGTACAGGCGATGCTTCTTCAACCCACAAATGGATTTAGAAATATCTATATGAAACCTTTTAGCGGGGCAGTAAGGATTGTTTATGTCACTACATGGATTATCATTTTGATTTCACTTCAACTTATTTACTTTCTACAAAAAAAGCAGGAAATGAATACTCATTCACCTTTGGAACACGGTAACTTTCCACAAGAAGCTGCAATGTTGTGTCTAAGCGCAGCAACTCTGCAAGGTATATTTTAAAGTTGAAATGCATGAATTAATGAATCGTACATACACTATATATCTATTCATTGAATGTGCTCCAAATAGGTTGGTCCAAACCCCAAAAGTCTCAATCACTTCAGATAATCCACATTTGCACTCTGATTCTGGCTCTGGTTTGCTACACGGTGTATTCCGGTTCAATTGTGGCCATCCTAGCAAATTATAAAGGAAGTATAACAGACTATGAAAAACTCGTTGAATCAAATATACCTGTCGTCGCAACTAATAGTTCGAAATGGGCAATTGAAATTCTTGAAGTCAGTTCAATGAATATAATTACATACAACAACCATTTCCACCAGCAATCATTTCTAAAATGTTTCCAAATGATTTCCGTATAAAATGAATTATTATTACTGCGATGGAATTGTGGTTGAAAACTAAATTTTTTTTTACTAATTTAATAAATGCATAACTTCTTGCTCTTGTTTACAAACAAATAGGATTTGTACACTAAACGAAACCTGCCAAATGAAGCGAGTACGAGGGTAGTAAGTGACGCTGAAGGTGTTAGACTATTGTGGAGTGGACAATCAAATACCGCTGTTTTATCTACCAAAGAAATATTATTCCAAGCAAATACATCTGGTATTAAGATTGTGACAGGCAAAATTTGTCAACCGTACACAGAATTCATCATTAACTCAGGAATGCCTTCCTACTCTGGATGGTACGTCCGTCCCAACAGCTCATTAAGACAAATCCTTGAGTATCCGTAAGCATTTTAATGTTTATTTTAGAAATATTTGTATTTTATTGATACACGGTTATTGAATGTATTAACTATTTTGTGCTTTATTTAACACTGACTATGTTTCTACACTCGTTGATGACATGGACCATTTTCGTTGGTAACAGTGTAGTGCTAATCGTTGAGGGTGGATTAGCAAATCACTTTGCTGTCCATTATGAGAAAGAAAATGTTCCTATTTGTCTGTCACAAACGCAGCAGCTCCCAGATGCGCTTGGAGTAACAGATGTTTTCTCCAGTTACATTGTCCTAATTGTGGGTTATGTGACTAGCATATTGTTTTGCATCAAGGAAAATATTATGTTTAAATTTTCCTAAAACCTAAATACCAATTAGAGAACATGTTATGGTCTCTCAATTCCCTTAAATTTTTGGAAGGCATTTTTGTAAAATAATGAATTGCAAAGAAATTGTAGCCAAAATAATTTTTTGAAATCGAAAAACTGCGCCTTGTTTTCAAAGCTCATATATATTACGGTGTTAATATTTATTACAATTCAACAAAAATAGGTGCAAATTAGCTTGTGCATTTGGAAGTGTATAGACATTATATTGTAATGTAAATAAATTGGTTTTCAAAATTTTTGAGCAAAATTCTGTCTAAATCTGAAAGCTTACTCATATACACAGAAAAAATTAAATAGATTTTCTGTTGCTATCAGTCATTCATTGCATCCAACAAAAAGAAGTCATTATAAAATTTTATTGAAAGTAATATAGTAATGGCTTTTCATGCAATAAACTGTTCAAGAATGACACGTTGAGGACAATTATGGGTGTTTAATTAGATACAATTGCATGAATCCAAATGAAGCAATTTGCCAGAGTAGTATGCGTTGCCATTCAGAGTAATTCATTGTATGTGTGTAAAAGGTTATTCATAGAATATTATGTAATTCTTGTGTCTGCAGTGTTGGTTTCCTCCGTGGTGAATCTAATTTCGCCAATTTTCTTTGGTGTTTTGCAAAATGTGTTGCTAAAAGGTGATTATAACAAAAATGTATGCTGTTTGCATATCTTCAATATTAGCTCTGCTTATTGTGCAACAGTTTACCCAATTCACCGTTTTGGTGGATCCAACACTACAGGTAGGTAGGTACCGGAAACCTGCTTTACGAGATACTGGATACAACACCAGTGGAAAATCCTTTTTCTTTCTTTACATTCCACATTCCAAATTTTTCCGTGGGCTTTTCATACATTTCCTAGTCTCGCTGGTTCACACAAGACGAAGACGAAGGCTTTCTACCAATACTAACTAAATAGTGTGTAACCTGTACAGCTAAGCAGAGTTCGGAGAAATTCTGGCAATCTTCATTCGTAATAGCAATTTAAACGATATGACAATATCTTTTAAAATTTTGGTAAACAAATATAATAATAACCAAAGCGATACATATATGTACTATATGTAGTGAGCGAAAAGTCTCAGTTCCAATTTACAATCTTATTCGAATAACTTGAGTACAAGATTAAAGCTATTTTTTCCCAAAATTCCATCATATTTAGATGGAAAATAAACATTTTACATACTCACACGCTGTAAATATCTTATTGTTCGCACTCGTACTTTTCAACTTCAGAATTTTCGCCTGGGATGCTTTTTCTGACGACTTTTTGAACGACCACGATATTTTAATCCACCATCACTGCTATCGCTCGGGTACTGATTTCCTTGTCTGTAGTCTATATTTTGATACACAATACGCATCTTTCATTACCCTCACTACGAATTCCATTTTTCACACATTAATTCCGGTCCAGTGGAGTAAATTGGAATTTTTGGAATTATTTAGATTTTACAGAATATTTTGTCCCTTATTATAACTGCATTAAGTGTAGTCAACATTATAAAATTAATTTTTCACAAAAATTATTTTAAAAAATTAGGGTTCTGATTTACACACGAATTAACTTCTAGTGTTACAGAAGGGTGGTCCAAGTTACGAAGCTAAGGATTACTGGTGCATCTTAAAAAAATCATCAATTTCTTCAACTTTTATAATTAATTCCAGAAAAATTATAAATAAATTGTCTAGTGAAATTAAACCATTAATCCCAAGATCCACAACCCCGTATGTAAATCTTCACTTTATTGTCCTGTAGAGGCAACGTTATTCCTATACAGGTAGAATGTTCCAAATTGATAGTGAGTTAACTTTACATGACAAATTACAGGTGGGAGTAGTATCATTAGCTCTTCAGTTGGTGTACAGATCATGTATTATGCTTTTCAAATGGATACTGCTTCTTTTAAATTGCTGATAGAACAGCAATCAACTCGACAGTTGGCAATTATTACTTGTCCAAAGAAATATTTCAAATATTGTGGACGATTTGAAGAAGGTGTGCTGCCACAACGTTATATTCGTGCAAGTATAACTGATTGTATTCTGATCTATGTGCTTATTTGGGTTACTACAGATTTCCACCATTGTCTCCACAAAAAGACTGAAGTTTTTTAAGTACCCGAAATTTATTCTCCTGTGGGAACAACCGACTGACTCTAATGAGTCGAACAACGATTTTGAATTTAATTCTGAAATTTATTCCGAGAATTTCCAAAGAATTCTACGGAAATTTCCAATGAACGCTGATGTGTATTTAGCTATGCATTCCGGCAGATCTGTAATTACAACCCCAAAATCGGTTTTCATTGAGTTGTACAGTGTCCACCACAAAGCAACAATTATACAACCACTCGTTGGTGCATATCCGAAGCGTGATTTAATCACAGAAGACTTTGATGCGAAAATTTCAAGACGCTGGAATTTCCAAGGTGTTGCTTTGCGAGGGCTTTATTTTGTAAGAACAGCTGAATTTGCGTACTTTAAGGGTGTTTTCTACGCTTTACAAAAAATATGAACAGAATGTAAATGTTATTTCAGAACGACCGCACTTTTATCCCAAAAGAACATTCTCATATTATGATCGATATGTTGCAACACTTATGGAGAGTTTACAACTTCTCGTAAGAACCATTGATTTTTCAATTACTATTGAAATCGAACAAGTTTCGAGAATACAATTTTATTATTTTTAAGGATTATAAAAGTTGAAGGGCAAGGATGGATAGGACAGCAGCTTAATGGCAGTGGACTGACTGCTATGGGGGATCAATTACTTAACGGAGAAGCAGATATTATGATACAAGCATCTGAAATGCTGCTTTACAGAAGAAAAAAATTGTACATGTTGCGACCTGTGTACAGATTTAGGTTGGATTCCATTTGGGTCTAAAATAATGAAATTACATGACTCTACTTGACTACACTTATAATTGTTGTACTATTATTTAATAGTGGTGTTTTTTTATAATTTCAGAGTGAGGGCATTGCTTCGTCAACCTAACTACATATTTAGAAATATTTACATCAAACCATTTAGTCCAGCATTGTGGTTCGTCTTTCTCGCTACATGGGTTGTCAGTACGCTGTCACTTAAATTGATGTACTTTCTGAAGCGACGACAGGAAATCATCGAGGACAATGATAACTATTCCCAAGATGCATTACTGTTATGCCTTAGCTCGGCAACTCTGCAAGGTATTTTCATTGTACGTCAATTGTGGGTATTGTGTATACCTGCATATCCGCACCGCACCCCAAACAAAAGTCGACACACAGGATTATCGATCGTCGAATTCAGAAGAATTTTAAAAAAATCAATTTTATAAGCTACAAGAAATTTCTAATTATCGATCTGACTGAAAATTAAAACAAACTGCTTTGGTTTCGCTTTTAAGCTCAGTTGTTTCAATTTTGTCGGTACTTACGAAATCGAGATTCGTCGATGTGTGTCGATTTGTTCTTTGTGCGTCCGGTTCACTGTTTTTTGTTTTTCGTTCACGGGTACTTGACCTATTGATTTTGTATGTGTCTGTAGGTTGGTCTACACAAGAAAAATCTCAATCCATAAAAATTACCCAAATTTGTACTTTAATTCTGGCTCTGGTCTGCTACGCGGTTTATTCTGGCTCAATAGTGGCCATGTTAGCAAATTATAAAGGGACGACTATAACAGACTACGAATCACTCGTTGACTCAAATGTACCAGTAATCGCAACTGGGCTTTCCAGATTAGCAATTGAAATCATGGACGTAAGTTCAGTCTAGCCAATTCTACCACGTATTTATACTTTTTATCAAAAACAATTTTCCATTGCATAAATCACTGTTCGGCTGCAAGTGTACAGAAAACATATAGTTTAACTGTAGCCGTCTAATAACAGTAATCTATTGTAATTAAATATTATGTACCAATTTAGAATATATACAGTAGACGGAAGTCGTCATATAACGAGGAGACGACAAGTGTCAGTGTTGTTGACGGTGTCTCGCAACTTTTAAGTCAATCAAACGTAGCTCTCCTGTCCTTCACGGAAACTTTGTTCCAATCAAATCTATCTGTCCTTAATATAAACAAAACGTGCGAGCCTTACACAGAATTTGTTATTACATCGGGAATGCCAGCACATTCAGGATGGTTCATCCGCCTTAACAGTTCAATGAGAGAATTTCTTGATTATCCGTAAGAATCACGTTTATAGTATATATTAATTTTGAAATAATTGTATGGATTTCACAATTATATGTATTAGATGTCAAATTGCATCGTACCCATTCTTCCGTCCATCTTGTTACACCTTTTGATTTATGATTACATACACAGGGTTATATGATTAGTGAGAGTTTGGATGTTTTTGTGAAAATAGTGTTGTGCTGATGATTGAAGGTGGTCTCATGCATCGTTATATTACCCATTTTGAAAATGAAAATACCCCTTTTTGTCTGGCATATAAACAAATCATACACCCTCTCGGAGTAATGGACGCTTTCTCCACATACATAATTTTAATTGTTGGTTATATCGCTGGTATTTTGTTTTTCATTAGTGAAAAAATGGTGTTCCACTTTTCAAAAATAAAAACGCAAATTAAAGTTTAAATTAGTGTTTTTGTATCACACATTACAGTAACATCGTTTTGCAGAACGGTAAATATCAATTATTAAACAATATTTCGTATTTATTTTATTTGACAAATGTTTTTTATGCTCGATTGTTGCAACCTATGTATCTACATAGTTTGTGTTACAAAAGTAACAAGTTTACCCAAATGTTACTCATATTTACCACAAATTACTTACACTCGCTTGCATAAATGTATCAGATTGTGTATCAATCGAGGGTTACAAATTCATCCATTCATACATACATACATTCCTTCCAAGAAGTAGAAATCGTCATCAACTTACTCTATAAATATTAAATACTAGTGTAACAAGTAAGTCAAAATTTGCTCTAGTCTGCTCAACAAATGGTAATCGGATGAGGTTTTCATCAATTCTCCGTTGCTGTCGAGTTGAGATTGTTTTATTCTATTTTTGAGATATCATTAGTAGTAGTCAGTAGTTATTTGGTAGAAATTATTTGTTGGCCTTCTTTTCTTCATGAACCTAGAGAGGCTCTTCACACTCTCGAATGATGAAATTGGTATTTGTGACTGACATACGAGAGACCATGGTTTGACTGTTGGGATCACCTCCGGGAGACTTTGACTTATCTGTGCACAATAATAATAAGATGACAATTAACAGCACATATTTTTGTGAATTTTACTTATTCAATATATTTAGTAGGATTTCTTACGACTTCGTGAATGAAAAGTCACTCTGGATGAGACCGAATGGAGACTAGCTGGAAACAGCACGGCTTTAAATGCCTGCCGATATTGTTTGTTCATGAAGACATAAATGATTGGGTTAACACATGCGGACATGTACACTAAGATGTAAGCAATCACGTGCATCACTGTTAAATTAATAATAATTAATGTCAACATAGTTTTTATTTCACGACTCTTGGGACTCACATTCATTTGATAAGGCTGTTTATATAGTAATTATGAGTACCTGGATAGCGAACACATTCGTCAACACTTTTGGTAATGGTGATGGGTAAATAACAAAAAACGAAGGACAGAAAAATGACTAAAACCATTTTTGTAATTCTCCATTCATTCTTCCGGTTTTTCGACTCACGAACATCCGATCTTACCGAATGTCTTCGCATTCTGTTTTCGGATCTGTGTTTCCAAATCGGAAAATTGTGGATTTTTGGATATTAAATTTTTTTCAGATTATTAACACTAATGATTGTCAATTTACTTTCTAACTGTCCAAAATATTCTGGCGTAACAAAAAATGATGATGGCACACGGTATAACAAAAGCAGTGACGAAAAGAGCCTTCTTCGACGATCTTTTATTTTCATCCACCATAATTGTACATGTTTTCAGTAAGGGGTCGTAACCGAATTTCCCTGAAAGTGGAAATTAGCAACAAAATAAAATTTTATAGATACACTTACAATTAAGGAATACATGAGTATTCGTGTAAATGCGCTCTTACCCCACACTCCAAAGAGAGTCGGTAACTGCATGAGAAAACTGAACACCCAGCAGAAGGCAATCATTACTCCAATCCAAACAGGTTTGTATATTTTTGCGTATAACGTGTTACTAGTTATCATCATGTACCTAAACGCACAAATTGAATAATAAGCGTACACGTGCCATGCATTATTCTCAATCTGTGTAAATTTGACATTTAGTATTTAACTACAAATCAAGGCAAGAATAGCGTAAAGTGATAAAATCATTTTCTCCCAATACCTGTTAATTGTAATCATGGCTATAGACAGTAGAGAAACGCCGAGATTTCCATATCTCATAAGAGGAAACATGGTACACAGAAAGTCTCCGTGGACCCAGTCTCCTTTTATAAAATTTGAGGCACTGAATGGAAGAACTAGGAGGCAGAACAGAAAATCTGCAACGCATAAACTAAATATTCAAATTAATTATTATAATAGGTTTCAGTTTTTCTAGCTCAAGTATTCATACTGCATTACGTGAAATAATTAAAATTTTGCATACCTAATAATAAATGCTGCTGCAATATTCCTAACCCTTTGACATCTCAAAAGGGCTACTACTGTCAGGGCATTTCCAATTAAACCTACGATTATCACGAATATTATAGCTGTTGCTCCAACAGTTAGAGACCACGGTGGAAATCTAATTCAAAAAAGAAAATAAATATTAGAACTCACTTCTGACCAATAATGTCTTTATGAGTCCAATCAGTGATTTCATATTGAAATTCATAGTAACGTTAGGGAGTACCTTGCAAATTCGGAAACTTCCGTCTCATTTCCACACGCTTCCATTATTACTACTACCTGTGAATACTGTACTGCAAATACCACCACTCAAATGTCTTGTGTGATCTACACAATTTTCCCAATTATTCAAGAAAATCACAACACAAACGTTTCGCTAGCATCGAAAATTAGCAACATGTAATATCTGTAGTAAGCAAATATTTCTGTACAGGAAGGCGCTGAATGAAATTATCATTGAAACCCGTTCTCATTGCACCCACCACTAAAATTACATTAAGATGAGGCTTTGGTCATCCACCACAAAGAATTGCTCAAAACTTTCGAATATATATCTCTTTACCGATTGTCTCACAGAGATCCTAGTAAGAAAGTGACTCTTAGCACCACAAAAGAGCTCAAATGTACTTTTAGAAGATTGGCCTTAGGATCAAAGAGTCCTTTCCATGCAAATCGCTAACAAGGAGCATGTTGTGTAATCCTTGTCCGTACAACGGGCCCTCACGAACAAATATGCGAAAGAAAACGTGATTCTATGTGCTTGTGGTTGTCTTGTGTCTTGAAATCGAGTAAACCCTTCAATCGACGAGAAGTACAAGAATACCCACAATCAGCTCACGCAAGAAAAGAGTACGCCACCACCACCAACAACAGAAGAATCCATATTCCTCGATGAAACCAATAATCTCACCACAAATCACTGTCAAAAGTCGATATGTGTCACCGTGCACCAATAAGTGGAAACTAATCAGGAAGCCTCGCCAAAGCACGTCGAGGCAATCAAATCAAATCAATATATCTCTCTATTCCCATTCTGTGCTGTGCTACAAGAACAGAGAGAGGACCTGTTAGCCAGTGCAGTCACACTAATGAAAACAAACTGAATAGTTACCACCGTGTATTCAACTCTGTTTGTCTGTCTCTGACGACTCTTCTCTCCCAGTTCACATACACACACAAACACACCAGTAACAATACACAATGTAAAGTGTATCTTCTTTAAAATACCATTCCTATGCTACAAGCATTGCGTTATTGCGTATGTTCATTTAAAACTTTTGTATACTATTTGTCTTGTGTGGGTGATAGCGGCTCCGTGGGTAAGTACATTAATAGAGAGCACTGCTAGTAGAGTAACTCTTGTTGATCATGGTATTCCTCCATATAACGATTGCTATAGTGGTATTTCCAGTGAGTTGAATAGAGTGACAGTCAACAGTACACATGTGCTGCAATGAATTAAATTAAATTGGTTTCGGCTCTGAGATATCGTTGCACTTCACTTGGCTTCCCATTTTTTATCCAGCTGCACTGCACGCATGTACATACGTACTCCCATGTCTATATTATGTGTGTAAGCAGTTACACTATCAGGAATATACTTATAATACTGTGCTGGCATTCCGGGTAGTTATAAGTCTCATAATATGAAATAGTAGCTTTAGTGTTGTTGCAGAACTCACGATTCTATAGTTTATTTTCTAAGAATGCTAATCTATCTATGCGTAAATAAGTATAAGGTACTAGAGAGGCTATTAAATTATTTTTGTTTTCATATATCGTATTCCTTGTTTAGTGTTTTAATAAATTGAAGTGACTGCTTAATGATTATTTGTTGCTGTTAATGTTCATATAGGACAAAGACTTCTAAAAGTAATTTGACCGCGTAGCAGGAAATCGGGTTAATGTTGTTGGCTCTCATCGCAAGTCATTCTATTTCTTTCAACTGTCGCCTTGTGTATTACAGTGAAGCAAGTGCTTGACTGCCGATGATATTCTTTGCTTTGACTTGTACAGATTGCTCTTCCTGCCGAGGAATCTACTATATAGAATATGACACTGATTCGCACTTCTTAGGTGTAACCACAAGCATTTTATGCGGAGAACTTGATGTTCCGTCTCATCTAATACTTTTACGACACACAAACGAGCCACTTCACTCACTTATGGTGTGCACTGCCCCTGAAGCTTGGCACCTAACCTGTTACAGGCGGTTCGCATTAACAGTACAATAATAATGTATAATGTGTTTCTCATGTCGTTTGGTTTAGTCATAAGCAGCAGTTCAGAGTTAATTTTTATGTGACCGTCGTTATTTATTCAGCCTTTGAACGATTCTACTAATAGCATTCTGGTGACAATGCTTACTTCGTTCGTGGTAATGGTTTATGGTGACTAGTGGATAGATTTGTTTTCGATAGCGCATCGCATTGCTACACTAACACTTGTTATCGTGTCCATACTGTAAATAGTTTTAGAGTCAACTGATATTATTATTTGCTCTAATGTATCTCTACGCACTTTTCCATCAACATCGTGTTTAAAGTATTGAGCGTGATTTTTAATTAATCGTGTGCTATACAATGACAAGATATTACCATTACAAGCTGTAAATACGTTTATTGTGTACGCTAACTAAGAACGGACTGTTTATTTTAGAGGGAATACATATATCAGTTTTTATTTTGTAAACACACCATGTATTTTTGTGTGATAGTGAGTAGGGATTATCCATATAATACGTAACGCAGTGTCTCTATACTCTTAGAACGTCTAACTGTTTATTCAAAAATTATTAAATTTTTTGTTGAAAAAAATGAATTCTTTTATTATCACCATTTTTTACAGTTACGCTCTTTCATGCGAAGTAAGTGTTTTTTTTTCATAAAACATTTTTTCGCACCCCAAAAGACGATTCGAAATTTTAATTATTTTTTTAAAAAATAGTTAGAATTCGAATTTGGGGTTTTCGTGAAAAACCTCCGAATAAAAATTTCAAGAAAATCTATAGAATAAAATACGTATTTTCCAAGCAAATCTGTTATTCAAAAAAGCAGCATGAAAGATTTCATGCTGCACAGTAATTCAC
>JABASC010003390.1:0-14311 GCA_019776185.1 Plutomurus gul
GTAAGTGAAAGTTTGGGCCCCCACAATAACGTTTTTAATCAGCAAACTCCCACAGAGACGAACACCTGCTATCTTATTACCCTCCTTCCACATCATGTGAGGTGTATGTAGAAACTAATAACCCAGGGTTTGTTGATTAAAACCCCGATCCGTATGTTTTTGCTATTTTGAAATACTTGTACGAGTATATACACAGGACAAATATAAGCTGTGACTGTGACACTCCGAAAATCTCATGCAGTGATTCAGCTTTCTAAGTCAAAATGTAGCAACAGAGAGAGAATATATGTGCACTCGACTCTGCAAAGGGAATCGCGTACGCCAAAATGTATACAGCATACTGACATTTGCTAAATAAAAATGGGATATGTGTATAGAATGCACAGAGAGTACATAAATTACTCAAAGCTCAAGGTTGGAGAGCGCACGTGTAAAAAATATAGCCATCTTTAGGAGGAAGAGATGACGGCAAAGCGTTTTTTGCATAAAGTAATTTATTGTCAACCCCAAATCGTTTTGAAACGAATTGTGTGTAATAACAGAGCTTATAAGCATTCAAGATGGATTTTGCGAAATAGCTTTGCTTTACCGTTAAGAACAGGGTTTAAAATGGGAAAATTGAAATTCCCACTTTTTGCTACTGGGAAAATGGGAAAATCAACTAATAAGAAATTTCAGTGAATTCTCAAGTTTACCCACTAGGAATATGGGAAATAGCAAATAACACACGTGAAAATGAGAAACTACACTGGGAATTCAATTTTTCCCAATCCCGTGGAAAATTGTAAACCTTGATTGAGGATTCGTACTGTCGAGATGCTTCTACTTTCTCCCCCGTGATTGATCAAATACTAGAGCAATTAATCTGCAGCGCTCAATTATAATGAATCAGTCAAGCAGTTAGCTGCGAGCATAACGGAACGTTGCCACTCTTTGAAAACGAACTGAACATCGTGGACCGTAAATTGCCTTGGAGGGTATGAGCGGGAGATTGAGATTGCAGGTCAATTATTAGTAATGAAGAGTCTCGCTCACCACAGTCACGATTTAATCCGACTTGCATCCAGTTACCAACTCCATGTGATGATTACATACTACATATGAACTACTACATGATAATATTCCTGCAGCAACTGCTAAATAACAAAGTAGCAAACAACATTTTCTGTCTGCAAATAAACAAATCTGAATACGAAGGATTATGTCCTGATGAAATATAATTCCCCGCGGAGAGAGATTTACCATTCAATGGTAAGTCTCTCTCCTCGGTAAATTATTTGAATGGCATTCACCATTACAGTTTGTCCACAACCACCACCATTCAAATCCAACACACAACTAACAATAAAGACAAATAATAACTGTGCTTTCGTTCCCTTTCCGAAACAACGGGATCAACGCACTTCAGTACACACCATTGCCTACTGGCCTACTACAGAACTTACATGCAATAACAACAAACAGACTCCTCATCCTACTAATTCCCGCTTGAATACTTCATTCTACATTTTGCTTTGTAAATATGTAGTCTGAGTAAATCTTTGAAAATACTAGCTCCTTTGTTTGACGTTCGCGGAAATTGTAGCCACTGTACAAACATGATGGGACAATGTTTAATCAAGGGTTTTCCTGCCCAACTAATAATCATAATGTAAGATTTTAACTGTAAACCACTATCACCGGCTCCAATCTCCAACATCTTCACAATAGGAAATTTTAAGTAATTCTTGCAGAATTAAACTTTCACCGACTTTCTCTAATGTTATAGTGCCTATGTTATTATAAATGTAATTGTTACAAAGCGATTCATTCTACAATAGAGAAAGGAATAATGAATTCTTTAGCGTTGTGTTTGACGTCATAATATGTCGTTTGACAAAGACAAGAGAGAAAGCAGCAAAAAAAATTCACTTTTCCTGAATAATTAAACCCTTTTCCTCCAATGATATTCTCAAATTTAATTTTGGGAGCAAAGAGATTAAAGCCATAACGATAATAGCAATAGTAACAATGGGACAAGGAACATAAGGGATTTAGCGTTTGTTGTGTACAATAATGTGATAATACCTATGTCGGGGAATTTTCATTTAATAATACCTATGTCGTTTGCTATAAAGAAGCGAGAGAAAGTAGTAACGTAACTATGAGATTATTTGCTTTCTCTATCTTAGGTGACGATCGTGATGGTGTGGATCATAAGCGCGGCGTACAGCTCTCCTCGTTTCTATTACATCAACACAATCAATATGGAATACGGTGATGGGAAAGTTGAAGTTCTGTGTATCGCCAACCGTGAGAAATACGACTCGCAGACCGTGGACATGATCAGTATGTTCCTACTGTTCCTGTTGCCACTTCTGGTCATTTCCATTCTGTACACTCGAATCGGCGTCGCTCTGTGGCAAAGCAGCCAAAACAAGATGCCGTGTGCGTCCGCTTCCGAGAGCAGCTCCAGCAGCCGGGACTACGAGTCACAGGCTTCACGGCAATTAAACCGCACGACCTCCTTATCTCACCGCGGAGGCCTCGGCAGCGGTGTCGGGGGACCATCACGAGGTAATTTTCAATTCTGTTCCAGTTGCCAATCCTGCTGCTCACTGGCAACCGGAAATGGCACTCTCCGGTCGCGGCTCAGCGCCATCCGAGGCAGCTACTACATGAAAAATGGACAACATGCTAAGGGGTATGATGATACACCACAAGAATTACACAGTGCACAACAAGGCCATGCAAGCATCATCACACACAACGGTGACCACCACAAACATGACAGTGTAGCAGCTGGTAGCTCGAATTCTTCCGCCAAAACATTGTGTTGCGGTCCCCTGGTCCCACGTTGCCCCTCCTTTTCCAGATCCCCCTCAAATTCACATGGAAAAAACGCGGCAGTAATTACAACCAGTTTCGCCAACCCTCCTGTTTCCCCCTACTTGAACAGGAACACTTTTGCCCACACTCAGAGCGGAGAGCCAATAGTTGTGGTCAAATTCAAAAAGAAGAGCTCGATGCGGAAAAAACGCGGCAAAAGGGAACGCAGTCGCTGCACAGTCCTCTTTAACAACCTCCGAGAAAATATTTCCCCCAGGAATAGCCGTGCAGGGACACAAATAGAGTTGACCCAGCGGAACATGTGTACAGGGTGTTCCTGCTGTAACGATGAGACTGTCGCCAGGGGTAAGATTCTTGAGGAGACTACGAATTACGGGGCCACCACAAGGTCAATGTGTGTCACCTGCAATTCCAATGGCGTGGTGCACACGGGCAGCGAGCTGGGAGGGGACACATCTGACAGGAACGTCGATTCTGGACTAGGAATGTCTTGCTCGCTCAACACGTCCGTCAACACTCTCAGCACAACGTACTCCCAAAACGAAAATCATTGTCATCATCATTGTCCAGTGCACCCGACGGCCCATCATTGTTGCGGCGGGGCCACCGTCAGCAACGGTTTCCTGCACACCAATGACCAATCCCCGAATTCCTCATCAACCACCCCCGCGAAAGGCATCCGACGAATGCGGGTGATTCGTGGGTCGAAGTACGGCACGCGGGCTTTACAGTCCCGTCGCAAGATAATTCGCATGTTGATTGTAATCGTATTTGCTTTCGCAATGTGTAATTTGCCATTCCATGCGCGAAAAATGTGGCAGTATTTTGGCACCGGGTATTCGGGGGGCAGCGTTTTTAGCTCACTCTTCACTCCACTGACGTTCCTCATCATGTACGCCAACAGCGGAATCAACCCCATTCTCTACGCATTCATGTCCAAAAAGTTCCGCATGAGTTTCCGAGATTTACTGTGCTGTAAACTGAGGAGGTCACTGCGTATTTCGAGGAATGCCTCAGTCAGGTCCACACATGTCATCCCCACCATGAGCACAACTGCATGACATACCCCAAATACTCTGCATCATCCCCTACAACAGCTGAACCCCGTACATTACCCCACTCCCCCTCCAACTCCTCCCATAATTACAACAGCCGTCATGTAAATACTCCTCGGAGAAACATCTATACAGAATACCCCCATAACATCTTGGTATTAAATAGTAAGTGATTATATAAATTCTCGTCGTTTTTTATTCATATTTGCTCTACGAATCTCTCTCTAATCGTACTTATTAGTGTTTAATTAGGTCACATGGTAGATGAATAGACTTCCACTGTTTGAATGGAAAATAGCACGTGCAATGAAAGTGGAATTGTTCTCAACTAGATTCTATATAACTTTTAGTCATAGTCATGAGGCGTATGAATAACATATTATGGTGTCTGTAAATCTGTACGGTAATTTAATTATACTCACAAAGTTCATGTAGAGACATTATACGGATTTTAATGTGGGTACTTGACCTTGGGGCTACTGAAGAAGTATTCAAAGTGAACTGCATACGTACGTATATACGACATATTATACCTATTATATAGTAAGGACTATAATATATAGGGTGAAAATGAATGCATAGGAATTGTGCCAAGCCAAAATAAAGTTAGCGTACATTACAGATGTTGCCGTTAGTTCTGAATTCTCCCATTACTTCATCCTCTCTGAACCCCATAAACACAGTATTCCAGGAATGTACAAGAGAGTGGGTACTCACACGTAGTATGTGTGATACCCCATAATAATATTTACATAATCACGTATTACTTAATACTTACAGTACCTAATGTCTGTGTGTGTGTACCTAAGATGATACGTAGATAAAATGAATCAAATATAAATAATGAGCTCTCCTACTTACACACTTCAGTGCTAGATAGGGTTGGACTGTAAGTGTGATTCTACATGCACAGAAAATATGAAGCTACTACATTTAAGATTCCTAAGTCCAAAATTGACTTCAAAAAAGTAAATATGACTGCATGCAAATATTGTGGGGCAGCTCGCTGCGATTATTCAAATTACGGGGGCCAGAGGTCAGTTGGTGTGTCAATTATGCGCACAATACATTCACATCACAAATCTATCTTTGTTTACATATACAATTATTTAAAATAATGCCAACATATAGGTAGGTCACAGTATTTCGTATGGTCACAATTATTGTAAATTTTCATTCAAAAGAAAGAGCCATAAGGGATGATAAAACATTACGTGGCATAAAATAAACCCTTCTAACGTACACACAGTCTAACATTTGAATTCTTCCTGTTCTCCAATGCTTATTGCCTAGTTTATGGACTATTCCACAACTTGTGCATGAACTGCTCCCAATGATCACCATAAAGTCAAGTCAGTCGTCGAAATTTGCAGTGAAACAATTTTAAGTAAAATTAAAAGTCAAACCACGCCCAAACAACACAAAATTATTGCCTTGACTGAGATACCCGTTAAAGATTTGGCTAAATTTTCATCATACTTAAAATTACCCATAAATTCTTCATTGCTTACGCACGGTTTCATTTTGAATTTTGCGTCAAATCGTGTATAACGTAAAATCATCAATTGACTGTTCTAAATTACATATGCTTCTTAAGTATCTTCACACAAACAATACATACATGTATGAAGCTTGAATCGTGTACAAGAGGCTAAAGAAATCGAGCGACAATGCATACTGAAAGTATTTTGACGTAGTGAGGACGCATCAAAACCATAATGCATTTAATGCTATTTACATATGCCATTATACATATGTGTAGTAGTAAGTAGTAATAACAAATAAGGAAAGATAAGAATCTGTTGACGGATATTCAGAATATTTGGTTGGGTGAGATAATACCTAAAAAATAATTTGGAAAACCGAATGCCTAAAGAAAAAATCACAATGCCTAAGTAATGTCAATGTCAAAAAATACAAACACCTAAAATGATGTACAAAAAGTCGAACAGTATTTTATAGGAGTAATGATTAAAGGTGTCAACATAAACTACACGTTTTGTTTTGGGGAGTCCATTAAAATCCTATCGATAGGGTGTGCCGAGTGGGTTTCTGGGTTTGGGTTTTTCATGGGTATTTGACCAAAAACCCGACCCATAAAAAGAAAAAACTCGGCCCATTGGGTTTTTGCTAAAATTAAAAACTGTTAATTTATGAATATTGTTCGTGGAAATTATTTGATTTTGAGCTTAGATCTTATTACATCTATTTCCATATAATCCGAGTCGGCTAAGTCTATTGTCAATCGATATAATGCGTATGCCTAAACATACCCTACGCATTAATGCATCTGGCAAAGACCAATGAAAAACCTGTGGGTCGGGGTTTTTGGTTAAAAAACCATGGGTTTTCCCTTCCCTGCATACCGATCCTGTTATATTTAATGTATCAATTTAGAACGATTGTCACAATTCAATTTATATAAGTATAAGCCGAATTTTGTCCCCCAAAAACGTTTGGATACTTCTACGTTGATCATTTCCACAATTGCATGGCAATCAAACAAAATTGAATTTTTTATTAAATTTTGAAAATCAAAACAGACCTTCTTCATTTTACATGCTATTTCCCATAAGAAAATTGCCATTTTGTAAAATATAGAAGACCCAATTTCCACAGCTACTAATTTTCGGGTGATGTTACATCACTCAAAGGATTGCGTGGACGAAGTATGGAGTTATTCTGAAATTAATGAGATGACTATGTTTCCCTCTGAGTCAAAAAATAAAAATTCTTCTGGCTCTCTGCTTTCATCCAAAGTTAGTTTCATGTAATCTGGAAAGCAAATTTCAGCTCTAGTTTTTAGATTTTGGGGATATTAATCTGGTGCGTGGTTCAGCAAAGCACGACAATACGTAGGTTTACCTCCAATAAGACTTACTTATAGTTCGACGGTGTCGGTTAAATATGCATCCTTCAAATACCAATTTCTCCCCGCCCCTTTGAGACTTAACTACCTGCAAAAACCGTACTCATTGTGAATGACTGAATACTAAGGCTCAGCGGTGGATAAACATCACTTACCTTGAGCTTTATGACAACCAAATTATTTCTTCTTTAAATTAATGTTTAATTTATGCTTTTCACTTAGGCTTTAGGCATTATGTAAATTGTCATTATGCATTATGTACTTTGACTTTAGGCATTTTGGCTTTGACATTAGGTGTTATGCACATAGTTGTTTAGGCATTTACGTTTAGGTGTTATCTCCGTACACCGAATATTTACAGCGCAATTTTAAAGCGGTATTCTACAGCAGGGAAATGAAATTATGAAAATTCTGCTCCATCTGCAAATTAGCTACCTAAACGACATTTTTATATGTGACTCAATATGAGATTAATATCGAATTTTGCAAAAATGCAAAAATTAATTGGCAACTGTTCTTCATACACATCATTTATAATGACGCAAATCTAGTAATCTTAGCTATAAAATCAATATTTGGCTACTATATATTTGTATTTCATTCCTTATGCACAAATAAATTTACTGTTATGTATGATCATGGTTTTTATTGCATTTTGTGAGAGAGAAGTACAATTTGGGCGTAATAAAAATTTGCAAACATTCCTTGCATTCTATGAGTGAGAGAAAATGTATTTGGATGTAATAGAAAACAATAAAAATATGCAAACGTTATGAAAAAAGTTTTTATATTGGAAATCATTTATGTTTTAAGTGTTTACTGGAATGTATACGTCTAGGAATATAGAAAACAATTGTCTACTTATGCAGGAATGCAATATGAGGTACTCTACTCGGGTCCTGATTATTGCTAACTGATTATTGTTTCGTTCCGTTGTAAATAAGACTTTGACCTTGGCAAGTAAAAAATCCTACGACTTAAGCCGCTCCTACGAAATATTCAAACAATGTGTTATTCATTAGCCCAGGTCTGGAGGCTGACTGGCTGGAATTTCTGTGATAAGCGTATCAGCTTTGTCATTCTTTACGCTTCACATAATATGACACAGACACACAGAGGGATTGTAAAGCAGGAGAGAGAGATGACTAATGAAGGAGTATAATAAATTGGGACCCTCGGAATGCATAATATATATTCTCCATACGCATTCACAAAATATTACAAGTTTTAACGAGTCTTCTAAAATAAAATTTTGCAAGCTCAACCAACCAACTGTAATATACATTCAAATTATACATTACATACCATCATGCATGACGTTTGCCTATTTAAGGTTTTGCGAAGCTATGCTGAAACTTGTGCACCAAATCAATGATGGTATTGTGATGTAATGCTAGTTTCTGCGTATAATTCTTGTCTCCACTAACGTTGAACTTCGAAATAATTTTTCCCTTTTATAATATTTGTGCATGAGCCATATTTTTTTCTCTTGAGAATAAGGCAATTCTGTCAATAGGTACAATAACTTCCAAATGTAAATAATAACATCCGTTTTTTGTCGTTTTGTAGGACTCGAAGAAGTTCAGATACATTTTTATCACATTTTTGGTTCATTTTCCCCGGAACCCATAAAACAACTTACATGTACTCCTGACTCCCGAATCTAGTGTGAACTGTGAATACATGCCGAAAGTACTATGTAAATATGTAACTTCAATATCTGAGGTTTTAAAAGAGACCCTATATTGTATATGTATAGGCATATAGTTGCAACATGGTGTCATATTATTATTTTATTTGCATTTTTAATTTTAGCACCAGCCTCCAGGCACTTCGTTTAATATTAAAATTCGTAATTCTCGATATGCTATTTAATCCCGTACAAAATTACAGTTACGTGAGTGAAATTTCTTTGTTTAAATAAATGCCCAAAACGTCGTAATATTGCTGTTCAAATAATTTATGTGGACAAAAGTGATGATGTGCTTTAATAATGAGCAATCCTTATGGGCAGACGAGTATTAATTTTTATGCAGCTACAGTTTACATTGACATTGTGCAACTAAACAGGCCAAAATTACCATTACTCAATTTACAAATTAAAAGTTTATTAATTTTGCATTTAGGTAAAGACTGTCTTAGAATTTTTCCTGTAATTATTTCTAATCTCATCTCGCATAAATGCTTCTCGACAACTTTTCAGAGTGCACAAGATTTGCCATGAAGAATACGAAGAAGGAATTTTTTTTACAAAAGTTAAACGAGGTACTTTATACTTTTTAAAAGTGAGCCTAAAACTAGAGAAAGGCGAGGAAGCTTAATTTATTATTCGCGAACGTCTGTTTCCGCACAATAATGTGCTCAATATATATTACAAATTTCCTTGTACAATTACAAAGGATTATTTTTAATTTGTCTGTAAAATATATGCAAGTGGCAGTAATTAAAGGACAAGTTCCAGTACTAATTAGTCAAAGTAAAATAAATACTAGTAGTAGTAAGTCCATTTGCAATTTGTGAGAAAATGGCAGTAAATTAAATAGTAGTAGAAGTACGTAGCAAGCTTTTTATAATATTTAACAGTATGACGATATTATAACTTCTGAATGTAATATTTAACAGAATAATATTATGGTAGTATTAGGGCCTTCGTTGCACTCTTTGGACGTCCTCGATGCTTAAAGCACATTCATGAAAGGAGTGCAATCCATTCATTGCTGCTATACCTACGACATGCTTACACAATTTTTTGTTGTACAATGTGCAAGTACATTCAGACTCAGACATTAGCCAATTATCATTTTCCAAAAAGTAAATATTGCAGTATTCCCACTTAATCTTTTTATTTTGAGCTGGCTTGGTTGCTGTAGACTGCACTTCAGTTTCTTTGTCCATATTTACGGTTTGGATACTTCTGTTAGAATGACTGTAGCATACACTCAAAGATTTATCTTCAATTTGTTATCACAAATTACCATATTCTTCGACGGAGTCATCGTCCTTACTTACCGCTATACGTCCGTAATTACACAAGCGGTCTTGCTGCTACATGTATTCATGCACAAATATAAATATTTGATGTATTTATTCATTCTGCTAAAAGTATTTATTTTAATCTGGACAAAATCGTATTGCCATTTGTATTTGTTTTGCATGTCCATTAAATGGTACCGAATTCCAACTAGCTACTTTCATTACATCCGATATTGATGTGCAATATTCCGAATGCTGTCGTACAAGTAGGGCACATAAAGGTACTTACTTTGGTGGTTGTATGGCAGTTGCAGTGGCAGGATGCACGTAAAATGCCCTAACAATTAATCCCGATATCAGATGATCATGCTTCATTCTTAGAGTCTCTGGAAACTAAATGTTAATAGAGCGGCTATGTCTTCTTAAAGCCCCAGACACTATAATCTACGATCCTCTGGACTACTAGTGACAGAGATAAAAATCCTGGATTTTTTGTAACTCAGTTCTGTTTACTACAAGTAATTTGTAACTAGAGGTAAAATGTTGTAGAATGCCGGACTTATTCAAATTGTGTTGATAGAAGACGCGAGAGTCCGATAAAAAATTGCGGTTTCGAATAGTTGTTTACTCGAAATATATTTTGTTCGAATAGATAAAACGTGAAAGATGAAAAATGGTTGCCGCAATCGTTACTGGAAAATTTGTCCGCAATTATGATCATTTGTCTTTTAGATAGGTAGGTAAATAAATAAAATCGATATCCAATTATTTCGATTGGTATATGTTTTCATGGACAGCACAGATCTGTGCTGTCCGTGATTTTTTATGCTAAAAACCCCAATCAGTGGGCCATTCTCTTTTATGTCAAAATATGTAGAGAATTTGAGAGAGCGAATGCCCTGGACCCCAGTACAATTATTTATTTGGTCAGATTGTATGTCTTTGTGTTTCTGAAAAGATGCTTGAGGAATAGACGGAATATGTAGTTCAATTAATATTTTAGAACAAAGTACATGAACAAGATGTGTTTTAAAAAAAAATGCTTTAATGAAATCCGCATAGCCAACTAATAAATTATGCATCTCGCATCAATAAAAATATTTCAGCCTGCAGATTTTTGTAAGATCATATATTACGTTTATTTTTTGCTAAATGAGCCAAGCCAGCTCACACACATGAACCTGAGCCGAGCCTAGCTGAGCTTATCAGTCAAATCGGTTTGTAAAGCTAATCTAATCTAAGTTTGTAATCTAAGGGTGAGCCGGTCTGAGCTCACCCAAAGCTCAGCTCGATCCGGCTCAAAGGCAGCCTACCAAAGATGCAGTCACCACTGATCATTGCAAAGAAAGAAAATGATTCATACACGTATTAAAGTTGTTCCCCAATCGAATTGTTCCTCGTCATTACTGAATTGGTTGTGATGTATGTAATACTTTGCAGTGGAGGATTTTTATTTGACAGCAAATGATTGGACTGCACATTTTTTCATTAAGAATATAAACAAAACTGCACTTGAGACAGACTTGCTGTACCTACACATTATGTATACCTTTGATTATGATTATGACTACTGCATATAGTATTTATGTGTTTGTGATATTATTAATGTACTGGTGCAGGGTAGAATAATAGAATATCACAATTCCCACTGTATACTGAAATAATGCATACACGGTAATCAGTAAAATAAATAAGTAAAATATGAATGTATAAAAATTGTAAAACTGTTCGCAGTAAGTAGTAATCGACAAATATTTTTAAAGTAGTCGTGTGTTTTCTCCAGTGCGCTTGTAGGGTTAAAAATAGATGCTTTACCTAAAAGTATTGACATTTTGGAATATTTTGATCAGAGGAGTTTCAAGATGATGATGTTGTGAATACGATTAATTAATCATAATTTTATACTCTCATGTGTAAATTGTATGTCCTCGAAAATTCTCTCACTTTGAACAATCGATCACATACTCAACCATATTAGTTCATCACTCATTGGATAGTACATGCCAAAACATATTTGTCGAGATCAAAATGTTAGATTTTCCGATAACTATTTACA
Organism: Plutomurus gul; assembly: GCA_019776185.1. NCBI lineage: Eukaryota > Metazoa > Arthropoda > Collembola > Entomobryomorpha > Tomoceridae > Plutomurus > Plutomurus gul. The sequence goes on from JABASC010003390.1 coordinate 11,783, forward strand.
AATGGCCGTCTCATTTCATCACCTTCATGGACTGTATACTACATATACATTTATTATATTTAAGCTCAAAATTGTCTAAAACCCCAAATACATATAAATACGTGTTTTGTAGTTGAATGTGAAAATGTTTGATGTACGATGTTTTATGTTTGTAATAAATAAATTCAACTCATGTTTTCGTAATATCGCATATTGAATACTCGGTGCCTTCGATTACATTGTCAGCATGCAGCATTATATTACTGAAATATTAAAATACAAAAAAGCGCACCCTTCAATAAGATAATTTTTTCATGCAGGCGACTTTCCGGTTATTTATTGGACAATTCCTGTAATATACACAAGAGTATTTGCTCCATGATGATAGTAGCTCTATAAGCCTTTTGGCTTCTAACAAATCTGCATGCATTACCGTTTGCAATTTTAGAGACAGCACAGGCGACTACATTTTAAAGGAAATATCACTGAAGAGACACACTGGTGTAGGAAGTTTTGTTAAGTGCAACCCATTTACATAATTCATGTTTTCGCCTATGCGTTTCTTCAACATTTTCCAACATTTGGTAGCTTGGAGAGCTTTTTAGTATTCACGAATTGTGCAAGGAAGGAAGCACGGACTATATCCAATTACACAGTCGATCCGCTGATATCTACGTTGCTAGTTGTAATGCAAGCATCTTAATTTTTGCAATGTCTCCCCGTCAGAATGTTTTAAAGTAACCAGAACACGACAGAGTGACGGCAGAATGTATTATAAACGTATGGTTGCTAATGTAAGCTGATTCAATTTTTTTGTGAAAAAGTACGTACCGCGTTTCTTACTGGCCAAAATGGCAAATTAACCTCTTTGACTTTGAAGTCCAAATTCTCCATTTGAACAAATTTTTGAAATTCATAAAGAGATTCAATTAAACGTGCCAATTAATGTCAGGTAGAGGATAATCATAATTATTCACCAGCATAATTAAATGCTTGCCGTTTGCGGATTTGAATAAATAGTGGCGTAACTACATATAACCTGAAGGCCATCTTGGCCCCTTATCTACAAAATTTGGTTATTTTCACCTTGAAAACTTATATGAAGGTCTTTGGATACTTTCGGATGGTGTCACTCCCCCTTCCCTCCTCTAAAGTTACGCCATTGCTGTGGGCATGGTAGTCTAATTTAAGTACAAACTTTATATTATGACTAGTCTCTCACTCTTGCTCTACTGCTCAGAAGTACTTGGTCGAATAATTGATTATGTCAAATGTTGCTTAGAATATTTACGGAGTTTGTTCTCTGACAAAAGTGGAAAGTGTTGGGAAACTTCACGAAATTGGCACACACAGAGTGGCAATTCTTTTCAAAATAATCTTTGCGATGTAAATCTATGTGTACATTGAAATGACGGCTATGGAGAGCAGCAGGGTTTATCTTTTTTTAGCAATATTCGGCATGCATTTGTAGATGCCCGTATTTAGCACTATAGTATTGCATAGGAGGGGAGAAAGCTTGGAAAAGAAAGTTCGTGAATAATTCATGGAAAGACAGAAAGCTTTTTCACGGGTTATTAAACCGATAGATGTACTGTTCTGCTGATGTCAAGTCAAAAGAGAAAGGGTGAAGGAATTTTTCTCTATTTATTAAAACAGCGAGTGAGTGAGTGACACAAACTGAAAGCTTTATTTCATCACTCTGACCTCACTTATCCTTCAGCAGCGAATTTAGGCCCAGTCAGCCGTTCAATTCGATTAAATCTACCACAAAAACTAACTTTAATTATTGATAATATATTCTGATTCGGTTTTCTGTAGCGGCATCCGCCAAAGCCATTTCATGCTCGGCGATCACTAATCAATGGTTGCTGACAATAAGTGGACCCGCCCCTGCTTCCCCACCTTCTTCTGTGTGACTGGCCCAGAAACCCCGTTTTATTATTCATTCATAAACACACATAAACAGTTTTATATTTTACGTATTTGCATACGACCATCAACTTGAATACAAACGCATGCAGGCGTAGGATATTTAGACGGACAGTCGTCAAAAAACGCAAAAATAAGTGTCGTAAAATTTTAGCAAAAGTGAGCAAAATTATTGAAGTCAATTCCGCATTTGTTGCATAGGTACATATTTAATTTTGGATATTTTATGAAGTTTGACGTTTCATTTTTGGACACTATCATTTTGGACAGTAGTCACCGCTAGGATGGAACTCTAAATGCAGCGAACGTTTATCAGTAATGGCATACGACACAGCCGACCACTTCGGAAAAATAGTGTTTTTATGGCCACATCAGCTGGAACTTTGGCCCACACATCTGCACATCATCTCCTTTGACAAAGTACTCTTCAACGTTTCAGCATGCATTTAGCATTACCGCCACGTCTCCACGCGGCACTGGCTCACTTTTACAAACGCTCTGTGCATCTTAATCTTTGACTATGTGCAGGAAAAGCATCGGGTGTAAAATTCTCACTATATTGTAGGTAAGGATAAGACCATGTCCAGCTCTGTAAATGATGCTGGTGCTTATACATTGTAA
>JABASC010003391.1:0-14306 GCA_019776185.1 Plutomurus gul
CACGCCTTCAGAAAAACTCCACAATTGTAAAAGAATGTAGCAGAGAAAATAGTAGGTAGCAATAAGCATTCAGGATCCTGAGTCTGAGTGGAATAGCACTTCTATACGATTTTTTCATTTTACGGATAATCAGAATACTGATTTTCATCACAAATTGACATAATATGTTCTTTTATTTTTAACTAAAATTACTAATGCGGTTGCTCTAATACCGGATCATTTTAAATAGGAACAAATCGTGTATATCTTTAAGACTAAATGAAAAATGGCACCACCAACGATTATAATTTCATTCTTCTCAAGAAATTCAACGGTACAAGCCTCAGATTACACTTAGTGAGGGCTTAACTTGGTAAAATTATAAATTTCTGAATTAAATGCATGTTTTGGGTGAAGCCGAAAACTTTTAAGAAATAATTCATCGAAGGTACATATTTTAACGGTATTTTAGGTATCCGCTTCATTTATCCATTACCAAAATAGACAATGAAAAAGAGCTATCAAAATGTACACCGCGTGAACAAAGCCCATTAGACCGTTCCTACATCGCTGAATGCCTATATCAAGCGAGCATTCAACGACTTTCAATTTTTGTTCACTTTCCGCATTCTAGCTTCTGTCGCTTGATATAGGCACACGGTTAATGGTAACGGTTTCATGGACTTTGTTCATGTAAACGGCCCGTTTGGCTTGATTTTTTATGCGTTGACTGATATTTGTCGTTTGTGTGTTTTTTTATTGTCCTTTTTGGCACTGGATAAATGAACCGTACACCTAAAATACCGTTAAAATATATGAATTATTTCTGAAAAGTTTTCGGTTTCACAGCCTACATTTAATTTTAGCACTGGTTTATATAATTATTCCAGCTTAGGCCCTCCCCAAGAAAAATCTGACACTACGCCACTGAACAGAGAATCATAAGAGAGGTCATAAGTCATTATATATGGACAATCAAATAATTTCGCAAACAATACCACACAATTCAAATCATTCCCATCTGCTGCCATAATAGATGAATTGCTGTTCATTAGTGTTTTATTGGCTGGCATAGATATATAATTCCATCTATGCCCCCAAATCACCTGGCTCGCACATTGCAAATTGCAATCAAGACAACAGTGAAAAATCTAACCACAGGGTAAAATTACCAGCTGAATAAATTTTCACTAAAAGTCTGTAATCGCTAACAACAGCTGCAATAAAACTATTAGTAGACAAATTTCATTGACTTTAGAAGTCATCGTCTCATTAACATGAAACTTTTAATCAATCTAGCAACATCTTTTATTCAGTTCAACATGAGAAAATTGCACTAAAAATATTGACAGAATTTCAATTTCATTTAGTTTTACAACTCACATAAGAACGCAGAGATGCTCATCTCTTACGGTGAGTGGACCTGCATAATGAATATTGCACAAATTGGCAACAATCCGTTCCAATGTTAGTGGCACAGGGACAAAGTTATTACAGACTACTAGAAAATACTAGAAAATAATATTAGCTACCGTATAATGTGTGTTTTGCATAAAGAGTTGCATGATTGTATTGTAAGAACTCAAATCTGTTGACGTGTGAAAACGACAAATCAGAGAATAAGATGAAATTGTAGAATTGCTTCTTTACAACGCATGTACTATGTTGCACATTACATTAATGTAATTAATGTTGTACAAACAGTAGCAATTTTATCTATAGAAAAGTGAGAAGATGAGAATCTCTTTTGTATGTATTCCTCCAACCTTAACATCCCACATAGTGACTGCTGCAAAGAAGAACGCTGGCTGCAACTTTTACGGACAACAAAATAGTATTAATAATGCTAAAGTAAGAATAGAAAAATGGACTTAATTCTAAAGATGGGAGAGTGGCATTTCTGCAACTTTCAATATGCTGTGGGTAATAGATGGTAAAAGCAAACAGATACTTTATAGTGGCCTAAATACGCACATTATCTGTATAATATATGATCATGTGTGCACGTGCGGATTTAAAATTGTCCTTACGTAAGTGAATATTATTGTTGGAAATTTTTGGTGACGGACTTGAACACAGTCTGCGGACGATTGAAAACCAAGGACTTTTTTCAATAGCTATTGATACTTGAACTTACTTGGACTACGGTCAAATTGTCAACCCTGTACACTTCAATAATGTAAGTGTGCGTGGGATCAACAAGCTAAGGAGAAGTCTTTTACAAAACTAATAATTAAGCAATTGCAATAAGTACCTACTTTACACCTATTTGATGCAGTAATGTAAGAATATAAACAAAGATATATTTTTTGACTGTCGTCTAAAACACTACTTATAATTATTTTAATTTCTATTAACATTTTAATTTTGGGATGTATTAATCTCTTCCACAACAGATTTTCCTACTCTTTATCACCTGTATTTGTCTTGAATCATAATTATAATAAATACGTATTATCTCTGGTTGAAACAGCATTCGAATTCTACCCATTTAACCTCATGACATTCTAATACCACCAAACATTTTGAAGTCTCTCCACTAAATCTGCAGCATAATTAGTCGGTATCCTGTGAGAAATTTTGCAGACCTTGCAGTGCGTTGTTGTTGTGGATTTGTTTGCTTGAATTTCGGCTGAAGGAAAATGGCTATAGTAATCAATCATGACAAAGTGTGCCACTAAATGTCGGATTCATTGTATTAAACTAAATGTGCATGCACCGGTCAACTTATTATTGAACCTCTCACACTAATTTAATCATATATTACACACAACTTACTGCGAATGTACTAATCGCTCATTAAATCTGAAATTATTTATCGCTTAACCAGTTTGGGATTTACATTTTGGCAATAAACTTTACATTTCGTTATTGCAGTCGAGTAAATATTTTGGTGATTAGGATGACAACCACTCTAAAATACGTTACATTGTACATTACATCCTCAAAGATAAGAAAATAAATGCCTTACACTCTCAAGACAATAATTTCTGTTTGTTATCGTTGACAATTAGGGGAGAGATTGTCCGAGATGAAAGATCCACACATAACACATGGTTAGGTTATTGTGAATTTTGTGGACATTATAGAAGGAAAAACACTGTGTGTACTTAACTTACGTAATCTAAATGGCCACAGTGACCGCACTAGTCAATTTAAGATTAAGAGTCAGCCTTTACTCGTATTGGTACAAAACAGTCAATCGTGCACAATATATATCTTGTGAATATTAAATTCAGCGAAAAGTATCTATAAACGCCAACAGTGAAGACAAAGTCGTGAAACATTATTTTACTTCAAAGTGGTGGCATGACCGGCATTTTATTTTGTTTTGTTTTCCTTTTTTCTCTTGAATTGGCGATTGAATTGGAAATTCCATCAATTGGAATGACATGACAGGAGAACGGCATCGTATGCATAATGACTTCAACAATCGATTTTAAACCATAGATATGTTACATACCTTAGCAGGAATACAAACAAAAATATTTACCTGCAGCACATCTTCTTGCATTACCATTCCATTAGTCATGCTAAGTCATGCGTGACCACACTGACAATAAAACAATATTTAGCCAACATTTCTATACAATCTCTGTACACAAAAAATTATAATTAAATTACGCTCTACTACTACCAACTTCACATTCAAATCGTTATTTTCTTTTGCAGTTATTATTAATAATTGGCAATGAGTATTTAACTGGTGACACAAATATTACTAAAGTAGAAATGATGTAGCTGATGTATCCATTCCTTAATGTCTATGTTAAATCATCGCATCGACTGCATATGACGAAATCCTTTCATGCATTATTGAGACAGTTCGAAAGGACATCAATCGTTCAACAATCAATTGGAATCATTCGATCAGAACCCGGAGTCGTTATTTACATTGTTTATGTTTTCCTTGCCATTTTTTTGCAAATAAAGTACAATTATTTTCAGTGAGTGTAATATGATTTTTCGCAAATTGCATAGGTAGGTGTTACACTCGTTATTGCATAACATAAGGCACATCATCAAACCTTTTTCTTGATAAAAGCTGATTTTACAATTCAAACATTTATGCAAAAAGTCAGTGATGCGACGAGAACAACCCAATCAAAGCAGCTTCATTAAATATAACTAGTCTAGTGAGTATTCTTTTGACGAATCTGGTGAGTCTGGAATTTCTGTGGCTCTTGTACGCAATTTTTACACACATATGCACACACTCTCTCTCTCAATAGTTTGTTTCAGATCAAAGAGACAGTGTGGCTGCAGAAAGGCATGAAATGCATACATATGCACTCATTATTGCGAAAATTAAGCATATAATAAGTATATTATATTCAAAACGATATTTATTATAAAAACAAATTATGTGTCTATTGTATACATTATGTCCCTAAGGAAATGATTTGGAACTGTTCATAAAGCGAACCACCTTTCAAACTCATGTCATTATTCCTTCATTTCTCCAAGAAAGTGATATGTCCTAACGCAAGCAACAGGTTTAGCAACGTTCTTAATTAGAATTCGTTTAGAAGAGCACAGATTGACCGCCAGCCTTATACTAGATCTCAAAGTAAGCAAATGTGTACTATGTCACTCTTCTCCTTTTCACTTGAATTGGAAAATGGCATGGCCAAGGGTGAATCTTCAATTGCCTAACATATGCACACAAGAATCAAATGGAAACAATGCAATTCTGCATTAATCTGTGTATGAATTTATCAATTGTATTTATTTATGTGTGCAGACTTGTGCAGTGAAACATTTGTTTGTGGCACTTTATACTTAATGGAGGCACTCAACTCACGAACCTTTTTGTTTTACTAAATAGATGATTTGTGTGTAATGGAAACGAGAAATGACTGCAGCAAAGGAAACTGAGCAATAAAATTGGAAATAAATTTCTAAGGTTATCAAAAATAAGGATTCCACCTCTTCGAAAATTGATACTTTTTTATGCCTCTAAGTAGATAATAAAGTATCCTAATGATTTGTTTTGTTGAAATAAGGCAATTGAATTCATTAAACCCTGAGAACCCTGAAACAAATGTAAATATGGTAAATTATTTAAAAAACAAACATTATTTGCATAATTATCTTATCTTGGGACAAGCAAAAAGGAAAATTTAGCACATATTTATTTTGTGGTTGTTAACATACTTTCAGGAGATGTAAATACAAGGGAAAGAGGTGGGAACGTGATGAGATGGAAAAAATGTTGAGGAACCAACTATGATCAATTATTGTATATGTAAATATACGTATTCGAAATTTGTATACATATAAATAAGTACGTTATATAAATATGTACATGTCTTGTTCCTAACTCTGCAATCTGTGCGAAATGCTTTCTAGTTTGACTCTAGGCACTTTGTTTGATTTAAAGAAAATAAATTAAAAAATGTAAATTTCAATTACTTATTTACCTGAGTTACGACCTGATTATGATGCCAATTTGTGAGTTACGACTTAATAATATAAAGCCCCTTTTGTATGCAAGCTGACTCTCCTTATTAAATTCGTAATGCAGTGAATTAGTTTAGATTGGATGCGTGGTGAATGATTGGACAATTGCATTGTGCTGTACACAGCTATTTGTACACACTTCAGAGTCTTGCACTGAAAAGTGTTCACATGAGCAACAACAGAAAGACAGGGATGCATCGCAACTCATTTCATCTCCCATCAACCACATACAAATCAAACAATCTGGCAGCCAACAACATTAAGCTTCACATTGACCAACACGCTCACAATTCCTATCAAAATAGTCGACATGACAAGGCACACACAGACACTAACATCCAAACTGTGGGGAATATGGCTAATTTGTTCTCCTTTGACAGCCACTTGACTTCTGCATTGCATGACGACTACTCTATTTACTTACTGGTTGCATTTTCCACGTAGTTTCGATTTTGAAATATCTCCACACATTCATTAAACACAGTAATAATATAATACAGGTAAAGGTGAAGCATCAATCAATCAAAAATCTAATAGCCAAAACTCCAATTTTCTTTGGGTTAATGGGAAAAAATAAAATTATCATGAACAGATTCGATTTTTACAGATATTATCACTGAAAGTCTCTCAGTGTTGGTATTTTAAATCCAAAATTATTTTTCTACTTAATTAGAATTTTAAAATTATGTAAGGTGAATGTAGGCGCCATGTAATGTAGCAAGAAAACAGTCTGTATGCACATAATTAGAACCATAAGATTAAAGATAATGTGATGGTTACGCTATTGTCAATAATTATAGCAACCGTTCAAAAGCGTTTTCCATTACTACGATTGGAATGACTCATAAATCTCATCTTAAAATAAACGTTATTACTGCACGCACGGTTATAATAAACATATGAATAATTTACATAAGTAGTATACATTACAGGTGCCTACTCTATATTAAGACATTATGGTAATGAAAGCCACTCTATTTGCTATAGATCAATATGGCACACATTTTGAGTACACGTAAAACATACATAATATACTTGCTAATTGGCTAATTATTAATTACGAAACCCACAAAGCATCGTGCAACTTAACGGAAGCATAAGTTATAGAATAATTGTGGAGACCTGACAAAGAAACGCGTTTGGAATGTTGTTTTTAAAATTTTAATCTTTGAAAGTATTCACAAGCAAAATATATGCAGGTCAACCCTCATCTCATCTCTTTTTAAATACCGATAAATCTATTTTGAAATCATATGTAGGTAGTAGCATACACGTAGGTACTGCCACAATCCCCCTAACTAGTCCTAATATATGGACTCATTCATAGAATGCAGAGCTGAACCACCATGCATAAAGAAATTAATCCTGTTACGCAAACAAAATCCTTTTTTATTGCTCACACAACATCTCTTTTTAAATACCGATAAATCTATTTTGAAATCATATGTTGGTAGTAGCATACACGTAGGTACTGCCACAATCCCCTAACTAGTCCTAATATATGGACTCATTCATAGAATGCAGAGCTGAACCACCATGCATAAAGAAATTAATCCTGTTACGCAAACAAAATCCTTTTTTATTGCTCACACATAAAGTGTGCGTACAATTGGCATGACAGTTGGTAAAGGTAAAGTATCATATTGATGCACAATTCGGCAGATACGTTGACAATTTATTACCGCTAATAAGCAGTGGTTATTAGAATATTTCTTTATGAACAGCGCTTTCGTCTTGTACTTTTAGTGCACTTATTTTGCTTGTCACTACCCCAACATGATTACATGATGCTGAAAATTTGCATTTATATTGAACTGCATCTTCTCTCACATATGAATAATATTTACTGTTCGAGCCTCAGACGACTGCTCGGCGCAAACGCAAGGATTGTATTGGCGAGAGAATGAAGACACGAATGAATGCGAGGAAAGTCCCTTTAGATTGCTGATTGGTTAGTAATCGGAAGTTGTGAACATGACAAGTTGTTCTCGATTTGATTTCTGATTACAAACTAATCNAATCGGAAGTTGTGAACATGACAAGTTGTTCTCGATTTGATTTCTGATTACAAACTAATCGGCAGGATGGATTGAACAGTCATGCTGACCGTGGATTTATTTGGCCGATTTGATTTCTGATTACAGAGCAATCGGAGATTTGGTGCTCGATTCGATTTCCGGTTGAGAAACAATCGGAGTTGTAATCCACAGATTGGCGCTTGTTGAATTAATGTAAGATTGGGATTTGTTATTGTTCTTCAGATTGTTGTTGTTATCCCTTAGGTGTAAGACTTAGTTTAGATTAATTTTTGTAGATTTTAATTTGTATTTGATTTGAAAGTCGATTTGATTATTAGGGATAGTTGATGAAATTATTGGAAATATAATATAGATTGTTTGTACGGGTGTAGTAGCGTTTAACCCTTAAAAAGTTCGACTCATTCTAATGTTCTACAGTATGTATTTTGTTTCCGAGACAGACCCTTCTAATTTTAACCCTATCGCAAGTCCCAGGTAGAAAAACCAATGCAGCGCTGCCGTACGCTCCACAATTAAAAATAAAACAAAACCCCTTCTGCTTAGGTATGTGCACACACTATACACACGTATGTACAAGTGTGTATCTAATGCGTTGGGAAGTATAATAGCACTGACAGGCTGAGTTTTTGCATGATAGTTTTACTAGTCTGGAGTTCGTTCTGAAACAAATACAATAGGAAAGGTACCTAATCCAGCTATACACCAGAGAGAAGCACAAAAGATAGCAAATTGTCAATAATAATTGAGCACAGGTACTTTATGGACCCAAGCGCCATAGAAAGCAGCAGTGCATATTTCTACATAAGAATACATTGTATGATTAGAGACACATTGTATGTAACGTGCCGTGGATGCATGTCTACAATTATAAAACTAGATGAACCAGAAAGAGCGAATGAATGGCAAGAAATGTAATGTGTTTCGTCTCGTCAACATCCCGCATGTAACATGATTTTAATAATAGTGTAATAGAATTGTAATACAAAGTAATAGGATACGTACATTATATGATTATCTGGTAAACGACAGGTTGTTTGGTGTAACCCATGTAGGAATATGTAACCTTTGCTATACTATAATGTATGTCTGCTTCTCCGACTACGATGATGTCGCTCTTTCTCCACCTCTACCATATATTCCTATACTATGGGCAATAAGTCGCTATTGACTTGGCCTGGCATATGGCACTACTATTATATAATAAAAGTATTGTATCAATACCAAAGCAGAACAGTTCAGTAGTGCAACAACATCTTCTCTCTCATTGTCAGTATAATGCACAGAAGCAGCCATTATCTTTTACATTTTATGGCATGACATTGAATATTACTACAATTAATCGAATATTTATTGCCTAGACATGTAAGCTCACTGGTCAATACAATTTTTGATGACATTCGCTTGAGCAACATGCAAAAAATTAAGAAAATTCTCACTTGTGAACACTTGGGCACACAAAATACAATGAGCATTGGTGTAGAAGCGAGTACAGCAACGGTATGACGTCGCTGTACTGAAACTTGAAGTAAGTGTGCAATGCATTTATGCCAAGAGCAATATGAATGCACTTTTTCTGCAATGAAATCATAGGATTGTGTGCAATCGACTATAAGTAACAAAATAAGAAAGTAGGTGAAATCATTTAATAAGTATTACGTACGTTGGTTGAGCACACCCAATACAAAAATCCTATCAGTGAATAAATACATGTTGGCATAAATTTAGCGAGGATTAAAACCTTATTTATTTGTGCTGCAGATCAAACTATTTAGTCGCATGTTATTCATGGAATAAATGACTTCACGTTTTTACAAGTCATTTATTGGTGCAATTGGCCCACAGACTCACAGTGAAATATGAATGACATTAATACAATTTACACGTGCTTTCAAGGATTGCATTGTCATTGTTTAATTGGAGCACTGATAGCAATTTCCATTTCAACCTTTTTGAAAGAATTGCGAATTTATCGTTAGTAACTTAATTATTTGCATCTTTTCACTTGTCTCCTCTCTGTTTTCGAGCTCATTATTTTATTCGAAGCAATTGTAATTGCAAATTGCGCTTGCCACGATGCAAAACAAGAAGACAGACATACACAGGTAAGTTCATTAAGCATAATAAAACAGGGAAAAGGTGGAGATTCATTCTCTATGTAGTTCCAAGTGACAACACAGTGCCCTGTGAGTGAAATGTGCACACATTCCTTACTGTACAAATAAATGTGATGAGATAATTATGAGTGGGGCATCACCCCCACAACAAACAAATGTTTTAATAATTTTTCGCGTTTGCGATTTTAGATTATGATAGTGCGTCGGTGGATTTATGAGTTTTACAACATATTACTACATATAAGACATTTACTACAGGACAAGTGAGCCCAACCCTTGCACACTGGCAGCCAGGTCAAACAGAGAAAATAAATGTACAAATAGTATCGCATTTTCTCATCATAACCCTTTCTTCCCATAACGTGCGTTTATGACAATTGTATTTTTGCTGTGTCATGTCACGTGCTCATGATTTCAACCAGAGGGTATATAAAGATAGTACTGGTAGTTTTTTTTCGTGTTGTAAGAATCTTTATTTCCTTTCGTCACCTGACTCCATCAAGGAACTTGAACTAAAAGCTCTTCTTCAATTTACAATTCAATCACAGTACGCAACGGTTGCCCAAACCAATTCAAACCATATACAGAGCTACAGATGTATGAATATGGCATCAGATTTGATCTCTCACTCGTCCTAAGCAATTTGTCACTCCTTCTCACCGTCTATACCCACCGGCACTCTGTCCAAAGCGTGAACACACTGAAAGATCCCATGTGCAGTCAGTCAAGTCAGTTTCTCATTGTTGTGTCATCATTGCTGCACATTATACAAAGAAGATACACTTGTTCAATTTGTTTGTGGTTGCCTGCTGCTGGCAAAGGGCAAAGCGCCGAAACACTGCTGATGAGTTCAGAAAAGTAGCTGATTTGTGATTGTTTGGGGTAAAATCTTTAGAATTCATGAATCATGATAAATGTGTAAGACTGAGATATAATGATGATAATTTATTGCAAGAGAATGACTGACTTGAACTCATAAATTACAAGTCATGAGCCAAAGTAACTTATTTAACTAGCACTTACACCTTTAGTACGTATAAATGTTTTCTTCTTCTGTCAGATTCTACAATTGCATTGCACTAGCGCTAGGATTATATTGTAAATGTGAAATGATTCTGTTAGATATCCCTTTGGTATGGGAAGAATGTATTTTACACGTTGTACACGAATACGGACAAATAGCTGTCGTAAAAATCCAAATGGCAGATAAAGCAAATGAAGACCACCTGATCGAAATTTAGTTGATGAAACTTTAAGCTCCCGTGACCATTCGTCATTTAACTACCTACAGCAGACCTTCCCACACACAACTGAACAACATATTTTGTGCACAAGGTACAAATTGCTGACATATGATTGAATCTATGGCCATAACGGAATATATTTATGTAAGAATATAACTGTCCTTGATGTATTGATGCGTCCCGTTCTCTGGCTGTCTTCTGTGCATTCGATTGTTTGTCTGCTGTACGATTTCGAATTGAATTAAAGATTTTTACAACATTACTCTGTTCCATTACGCAAATATCCTTGCAATCAAGTATTTCAAGTCATGTCATGACACATGAGAGCACGACGTCGATAAATAGATGTGAAACCGACAAGACAAGTCATACCCTTCCAAGACGTGCTTTAATATTCTTTTTAATTTGTGAATTGAAAAAAATCCAATTCAGTTGGTGCAAATAACTAGTAGCTAGACAAAATGGTAGAATTTAATACTAAATCATAAGCTCTTTTGTAAAATGCCGCCAACGAAAATTTTAAACCTATAATTAATCAATAATTTAAGTTAATTTGAGAAACAATTGAATGCCAATGATTTTAGCTGTGATTATAAGTTGCAATATTGAATTTTAATAAAATTAATAGAACCACCACGCAGTCAGTGTGGATTCATTTATCAAAAATTAACAGCTCCATGAAATCAATCAAAAGCATAATTATCATCGACTGTTAAGATTCAACTTTGAAATTGTTACATTGACAGAATTTAAAATTGACGAGCTCCGTTGGCACTAAAACAAAAGCAAAATATTATTGAATGAAGTGTTTTGTATACACACGCTACTTACATAAAACGCATGATCTGAGAATTTGAGTAAATCAATGAATGTTTACAGCTGTCGATAATTTAGCGAAAAGGACATTTAAAGAAAAACTCGTAATTACGTGTGCCAGATGAATGATGAAGTATTGACCTTAGATTTATTATAAACAGTCCCATTTAGTATTGCACAATACATTGATATTTGCTGCTGGTGCAGAATACTATATATGAAAGATGATGAATAGTAACGTATCATTTCCATTTGACGAGGTCAGAGCACTCGGCAAACGAAAAGCGATAATAGCACATGTGTGTACCTAATATAAACAACAAGATGTACTAGACACAGAATTGCACACACACAGATCTTTGCACAACATGCATATACGTGCATGTGAATAGGTTTTATTTTCTTTTGCTCATGTAGTTTCTTGAAGCAACAACGTATTATTTTGTTCAAATGCGTGTTCGCTGCTGCACACACTAATTAAGTCAAGTACAAACATCTTATTTAATTTTGGCAATTCTCATTATAAAGTGCCAGATTTCAAATTCTCAGGGATTAAACATTTACGGTAGAGATGATAAAATCAATGAACTAAACAATAAGCTTATAAAAACGACGTTTTGCCAGCTAATTGGCCATAAAATAGTTTACACTCAAATTGGGAAGGTGTAAAAAGTAGTATATTTATTTTATTTTTTGGAAGAAATTACTCAAAGAACTTTGACAGACCAGTTTGCCTACCGTTTGAGAATCATATAGTTCATCACGTAACTAGCAAAAGCATAAGCGGATTGGATTGGGGTTGCTAAACGTGTCTGTATTCATTACAATAATTATGCTTTCATTATGTCACAAAAGTGCTACTTTACCACGTCATTCCCAAAAGTCGAATCTGCCAATGAGCTCAATGATTTCATCCTCGCTATTACCACCACTTCCGTTCGTCCGGCGTCCTTTAGCAAACATTGAGAATAAAAATGCCAAAACTTTATATTAAATGAGAAAAATTCTACTAGAATGCAATCAAGCTGAGTGATTACGTTAACTACAGTAATAAAATTAAGTACATATTTCTACATCTCTCTGTCTCGCATGAATGAGAGTGATAAAGATGCTTCAATGTTACTACTTATTTGATATAACATCCTGGTAGCTTATGTAATTTTCGTTCAACCTTCAGCCCGTGAACAAACCAGAACCATTACTTATTGTCGCATTGGGTATTGTAACGAAACGATAAAGTCGAAAACAAGTACCAGAAGATTGCTACTGTGAAGATCTAATGACTTTTCTTAAATGACAATTAATATGTTTGGGCTAGAGATGATCCGATTACGATTCTTCACCTTAGAAGCCAAGGTTTATTTGTCAAGAAGCTACTATCAATATAATTACAAATATTTGTATTATATGAGAAATATCAAGGTATTAACCTCTATTACTTTCAAAGATATTATTATGTATTAATTACGTATACATTGTAAACAACGCATATTTTATGCTGTGTCCTGTTCAGTTCACTTAAGAAATTAATTGAATTCCCTTAAAAGTCTCTTTGGCATGACCGATGCGAGCACTTATCCAAAAGGTTGCAACAGAACTTGTTTTATTGGTTGAAATCTCAATTTGCAATAGAAGAGGTGCACAGAATGACTCGAAACAATCACTGCGCTGTGTACATTTGATTTTCGTGTGTTTCTGCAAAAGCAATCAACTCATATACTATGGACCAACTCATTTTAAGCAGATGGAATTAGCGATTAGAGAAAATCGCCCAATTTTCTACAATAATCAGTTTCGAGTATGCTTATGAGGATGGTTAGAAATTACAATCACGCAGCTAGGTGTTAATCTCATGATAAACTGATTGAAATTGGGAAGACGCCCGTAGAATTACTTTTGATGCAAAATGTGCATTCAATTTTTACTGCTTTAGGTCAATGGTTCCGTTCGTGAACATTATGGCATCTTTTTTATTATAAGAAGCTATCGTATGGGCAAGTACATTTTTATCGGTTTTATGTGAGATGGCCCATAAATTTTACTTTCCTTCTCAAACAAGTTAACCAAGCGCAGATATGTAACTTTTTATGTAATTTTTGCAGAGTGTGACCACTTTTGGATGCCACCGTCTACTGCATGTTTACTCTAATGAAGCGAAAGTCAAAGGCATTGCGTAAACCTTGTTCTGCATTTAGTTGTGTTATCTGTGTGTGTGTATTACGTAGAGCATAGTTACATTTATGCTCTCCGTAAACACATACTTAATAATAATAAGTACCTATGTAATAATATGCATAGGTAACCCTTTAAAATTAAAAAGTGTTTAGTTAAAGGGTAGACCAACGCACCACACTTCATTGGTAATCGGTTCCAGCAGTAAACTTGCATGGTCTTCCTCACCTACAGTCATCATCTGAAGATATGAAAATGTTGTTATTTTTCTTCAGCAGGCGTTTAGTGTCTGCATTTCTCTGGATTGTTCACATCTTTATATTAAGTATTTAATTAAGTAATTGTAATTTACTTAATAATTGGACACAAACCCTACCGTAAGTAATATTTTCCACTTTAGACCCTTTGCGGTACTTGATAGTAAGCCTGAATTGTCTCTTTTAAATATGTTTTAACGCACAACTATAATGAATTGTAGT
>JABASC010003392.1:0-14306 GCA_019776185.1 Plutomurus gul
ACCCCTGGGGAGTTTTGATTATTCGTTGACTTTATTATCATGTCACCATATATTTCGATTAGTGCAAAATTGAGCGCGGCCAACTTCCCCAGTTTGGGGTTTAGTTCGACAAGTTTGGCTATCTCCTCAATGCTACAGTTTTTTATATGGACCTACAGGGGCGAATTTTCGACATGTACATGTACATACAACTAGTGTAGAATTTAAAGGGGTGTCTTACCATTTGGGTCCTCACTAGTCCTTTTAGATGTAATTTACTTTTCTCTTTGGGAAAATATTTGGGAAATAATATAAATAAAAGTCAGTGTTTTTTAGACTTCTTCCTAGGAAAAGCAATTTTACTCGAATGCATGGATATTTTGGTAATCCTCGGCCAAGGTGTATCCGTTAAGTATGAAAGTTATTAGTAGATAAATGTACCGTTAGCTTCTCGAATATGACAGTTTAAATTAAATGTCAGTAAGGTTCATATAAGATTTTAGTGATCGACATGAGTTGTATGCATATGTAATTCATGAATTCACTAAAATATGCCTTGTGGCAGCCTTTGTTTGTGACACGACTAAATACATAGGAAGAGATGAAAGCCATATTGAGTTTTTTAATGAAGACGCTACATTCTTCATAGTATTTCTGTATGAGGATGCTTTACATTTTATTTCAGATTGTTGTCCTGTGTCAATTGTCACATAAATTGTACAAGTACACAACTTGTGACCTTTAATATTATTTTAAATTACAGTTGCAATGCATTACAACCTAAATTACATTTTACTTTATAAAAACAGGTCAGGCTACGGTTACATTGTAAGAGTTGTATTATTTATAGTTTAATTATAGGTATCTACGTATTTTTAGTAAATTATTATACAGCAAATGCACCCAATTGCCTTATTAATACCTCTTCTGCAATGGAATTCATGAGGGTACAAGTTTTACAAATTGGTGTTTCAAAAAGCCCCGACCTCTCTATCTGTCTCACTCGGTCGTCGCTACGCACTCATCCGGTTCTTTTTGTTGGCCATTTCTTTTAAGGACGGGTAGGCAGGTCTTTCACATTGGAAGACGAAATGTTGCCACAGGTTTCCAGCTTCGGTAGATAGAACAACCTAGCAATTATATCGTGCTTACAAGATTTTCCATACATTATATCTACCGATTTTCAACTGTATTTAGTGTACTCCCTTTTGCTAATCATACTAAAATGAGAAATTTACAAATTTTCAACAACATAAATCTTCAACAACTTTTTCCCTCAGATTGAGATTATGACATGGGAGTGCTTTTTGTGAATCACCTAAAATTTAAATGTTATAACACCACTACCAATCTTAACATTCGTTAATGTAACTGAATCAACTTGGAGTTTTTGCATGAAATTTATTTTGTACACTCGATCTGTACAAAAATTTACAGTAATCCTCCTTTAGGCCATACAATATAGTGCACTTCGACCTTTACTGTTGAAGGCGTGCGCAGGTGACCTTAAATTGGAATCCTTACAGATCCGCCTACCCCCTTATATTATTAATTGTACGTTGCCGTGCGTTAGCAGGGTGTACAGTCTACCTTCAATTAGGTTTGAATTTTGTACCAAATAGTTTTTTTGTATCTGTTTGTAGGTATTTCTTCATTAAAAGCGAATGATGGGTACATATTGGGTTAACAAAAAGGAATAATAGTCCAAGGACAAATTAAGAAATAATTTGATTTTAAATGATTGAATTTTCGGTTTCGCTTACGGATAAACTACCATTCGTTCCCACTATATAGCATATGCTTAATAAACTCTCTTAATTCATTACATAGCAATTCAATATTCATTGCAATCCTTAATTGTTTTTCAGTCTCCACGGTCAAACGAGGTAAGTTTCTCGGTTCATAAGTCGTATCCATGTATGGAAACCCTCTGGTTGGAATTTTTACGCTTTGTGTCCACATTTTGCTTCTAAAGGTTTTTTTTCTTTCATTTCATCATGTCGCATTTTATAACTCACGCCACGATGGAACCGTTTCTGCTTATTCTGCTACAGACACGTATCCATAGATTAAAAATAAACATTGAAAGGATAAGAAAGGAGGTGCGGGGTGTACCTAAATTAACATAAGAAGGATAGGGCGGACCCCCCAGGGAGGCTTCCACCAAATATTTTTTCTTGATACGCGCCTGTTCCTGCTATCATATTACATTTGCTTGGCATTCGAGTCCATCTTTATTAATTCCGTATTTTAATAATTGGAGTTATCAGGTGTGTGTAAACTGTGTACATAGAGTGCATGAACCTGACCTAAAATATAAGATAGTTACTGTTGTTAATACAATTAAATAGTGTGCATTAAGTACGTAGATGTGCTGTACACTAATTGTATGCAATCATGTAAAACTTCTAAATGTTTGAAATCCGTTAGCCATATTATAATAATAAACACTTAAATATCGAATAACATTTCAAATATTAAGAAGTACTCACAATTAAATTACTAATAATGATATACTAATAATAGTCACTGTCACACTTATGAAAACGAGTATACCTATTATGATACTATAGTGTCCAATATCTGAATCGTATCGTAGTCGAATGTGCCAATAATTCAAAATTTTGTAACTACTTTTTAAATTTACTTGTATATATTTTGCAAGTAAAAATTGACTGTAACCAACAGCGTAAAACCTAGTCCCAACTTTATCCTTTTTTGAAATGTACAGATTCATTCACTTTCCTGACTACGTTTTTTGTTCTTTGTTAGTTCACGATTAATTTTTCCGCCCTATGAAATGTTAACTAGCTTGAAACCCACTATGTAGTAATGCTACGGAATCTATATTTGGTGTCAATTAAACACTTGTACACAATTGGACATATTATATCATTGGTACTTGATAATTACACACGCAGACTTAATTAATGTAATTAATACAGCAACATTTCATTCAATCAATAAAAAAGAGAACATTAAGGCTGAGTTTCCACCTTTGTTTTTTACTGCACAGGATTGAGGATCAGAGGTTTATTGTTTTACAATGTAATTTCAAAGGATTTAATTAATACAACTTTCTCTTTGCTTTCTCTAATATCCAAATTTCATGGTTTAGACAAAGTGAAATTTGACAGGTGGTACTGGGAGACATTCAATTCATCTTTTAGTTAATTATGAAATTTCACCTTTGACCCAATGACAATTAGGTTTGTATTCGGCTATATACTGATGCCCTACATCAAGCAAGCTGATTATTTGAATGCACGGTATAAGA
Organism: Plutomurus gul; assembly: GCA_019776185.1. NCBI lineage: Eukaryota > Metazoa > Arthropoda > Collembola > Entomobryomorpha > Tomoceridae > Plutomurus > Plutomurus gul. Next base: position 3,257 of record JABASC010003392.1, read on the forward strand.
AAACGTCGAAAATTGTAAGGAAAAGGAAACTATGTACTTTCAGAGAATGCAAAAGCTAAATTTGTGTTACAGAGGATGCTATTTATGTGGATTCTTAAAAGTGGCCACCTTCTTAAAGAATTGTTATTCTACTAAGGGGGGCTACAGAAATCCTCACAGTTGTCCATCATTAGTTTGCACTGAATTTTCCTTTATTTCTTACCTAACCGTTATGTTAATCAGTCCTTTCACGGAAGGTACCACAGTGGACCCCTCATACCTTTCCTTTCCAACGGATAATATCTAAAAATACTACGACATAATAAGAGCATTGATTAATAAAAATTAGAGTCCTTTCCTAACATTTCTAGTATATGATTAGTAGTTCATTCGAAACCATAAAATATAATATAATGTTTGTTATAATATTATTTATAATAGTTTAATTTTTAGAGAAAGAATTGTGGTGCGGACTTGTAGGTGTAGTATATACAGGGTGTCTATTATTTATGTTGCCCCTCTGTACAGCTTCCAGTGCAGTGATAACCCTGGAATTAAGTCAGACATATACTACTTCGGAGAATTTAGTTGTGGTTTTAGCGAGTTTAACGCTATCAAAATCCGTTCATTGCTTGGAAAGATAATGACAAAATACGAAAATGAGTCCTCGAATCCGAAAAAATTAATTTCATCCTCATCTCATCGTCCAAAATTTTGTTAACTCAAAAATCTGGTTTTGTGGAGAATTTTATTGCGTTTCAAATAAGTCCACTTTATAACGTTAAGTCCTCTTTGTCTTTCTATAGGTATTATATCCAATACCGTTATAACTTTCACCCAAATCAGATGAACGGTTTGAATGTTATTGGCAAACCGGTGAAATTACATATAGTAAATTGGAGTAGCATATCTGAGTCGATATGGGTGGATCTCATTCACTTTCGCAGGAATTTTTTGAAAAAATCCATCAGATTAGGATGCAATTGCGCAACTTGGAATTTAAAATTCCACTGAAAGACCACATCGTAAAGTTTATGGATTTTTTAAAGTTTCACATTGCTAGACGAAAGTTTGGAAAAGATGCAATTAGACGCGCTTTCATAATTTGCCATTATTTACTGAACCAGTGGACGGATTTCAAAAATGTTGTTAGAACCACAACTAACTTCTCTACAGGAATCTATGATTAACGTACTTGTGAGATTACAGGTTACTGCACGAATCTGTCTATAGAACAGGGGGCTACATAGAAATTGGACGTACTGTAGTATAGGTAGCATTAATTTCATTTCCCCGTTCAGAATTTAAGCATAATAAATATTATATTGAGACTCCATGATTGGAAAGGTTCGTTCGTGTATATTTCTAGTTTTTAAAAGTGCCTTGGCGTTTACTTCTTAAATTACAAATTACGACTATAGCTCGATCGGTTACTATTTCCATTCAGTTCATGTTCTTTTTTGTGTTTATGGGTGTGTGTACGAGTCTGTCTGCATTTAAAGACAATTTAAATGTTGTCTTGTACTCTTGCATTGCAAATTTGTAGTTATGACTTTTTTTTTATAACTAGAGATATCTTCCTTGAAAGTATTGTAAATAGTATGAAAACTTTCTCACTCCCCCCGTCTCACAATTTTTTGGGCTAAATTATCCCGAAATTCTCTCTCGCAAGAAATTACTCTCTATAAAAGTCAATGGACGCGTAGGAGGCTATTGGGAAATGTTCTAGGAAATGTTATAGTATAATATTTTACTGTAATATTATACCTAGTGATGACATAAGATTACGCACAGTTTCAATATTTTACGTTTTCCTAAGTTTCAATCAATATTCCAAGATTACGACTGCGATTAAATATAAATAAATACGATTTTCTCATTAGGAAAGTAGAAATTGCAGACATGGAATGATATTGACTAATCAATCCAAGAATTCCAAAATAAAAATTGTCCAAATTTCTACAAAACTGTTGAATTACAAGCAAGAATATGCACAAAGACTTTTGTCATCACTCGGTATATTCATCTAATCATAATTAATTGTTAACCTGTTGCATTAATGTAATAGTACACATACACATGGACACTTAATTGTCCACAATATCGGGGAGAATCTTAGTTTCTATGTAAAATGTACGAATAGATATAATAAATATAATAATTATAAGAAGCTTTCTCATCTTATCAAGTTTGTGGCGAGTATTCTAAAAATTTACCATGCAAATCTCCACCATGGGCGGCGAGTAACCATTTCTCCCTGTGTGATACATTTGTATTCTTACACACACTTGTAGATATGCATACATTTTACAGTACGTACATATTTTATCCACACGATCATGATATTCACACACCCCCACGCACTAACTGTCTGTCTTTACAGAGGTTTATCCCTTCAATACCTACTTGTAATTACTTCTACAGTATTTTTAGTACCATTTAACACTACTACCACAAATGTACTTACTTAATTACAGGTTAACAGTTTCATTCAAGGTATAAATTCATAGATCATGTTATTCACTATATCTGTAAAAGTCATTTCTAGGTACATACATTTGTCAGTATTTCGCTTACAGACAATATTATTAATATTTTTACTACACACAGACACGATATTTATATTATTACCATCATTATGTGATACGAGATAATAATAATAATTACATACTAGTTCATTGTCTTCTAGATTTACTTATATATTCTTGCGTGCGAAGTCTGTTCATGTGAGCAGCGAGCCACATCTACTAAATCCAGATGTCATACGATTCTACGTTTATGATCAAACCATTCCAGTGTCTGTGTGTGTCAATGAGATGAATTCTGGCAAATTTCACTGTGCCATTTAATGGTCAGAAGCCCTTTGCCCGCTTGTCGCCATTAATTAATCAACGACAATTACTTGAGAAAACGTGGGGCATAAAGTATAACAGGATCGAGAGCATGTTGTTGTGAGGACTTTAAATGCCGAAAGGGTTATACATCCTTACATTTTTTCTGCTAGATAATGCTCCGAACGTGACAGACAGACACAGGGAACTGAAATCTTCGTGTTTTACAGTTTTCAATATTGAGAGTTTCTGGTGGCAGTTGACAAATATCTGCTCTCACCGTGGCCAAAATTGTTTCATTCTCTGCAAATGTTGACAGTGCATGTAGGTGGTAATTAAATTGTGCTAATAATTATTTTTTATTAAGGTGTCTGGATAGTATTCGCTAGTTGTTAGTAATTAATGGTTGTTGTGTGTGACCTTTCTGGTGTGGGAAGAGAATGTTTGCACATTGGTGTATCCTCCTTGATTCTATTATATATTATGGTGGTGAACGTGGTCTCATTGTGAACTGGTGAAGCACAGGGGGGATAATATTACATTATATAAGTGGGTCACTAATTGTAAGTGCTTATGTGTGTCAAGTACCGTTTTTGTCTATTCATAGTGCTATAGATCCTTCAATGGTAATTCATTGAAAACTGTTAATAGTTACAATTGGCGGTTAGTAAATACACTCTAGTGTATATCCACTCTATATTCATTATGTTATGTAGATAGGTACGCTAGTAAATCAAGCACAATATTTTCCCTAAGAGGATGTTGTATTACGTAGGTACGATAATGGTAGTTGTGCCGGTAAACATTGTGTACATTATATTGTCAATGGTGTAGTAGCTAAAAGACAATTTATTACATGTAAGTATAATAATGTATATTAAACGATTCCTATAGTGGCTAATTGACATCAGTTACACATTGCACTACTCGTTGGGATTTTAATGTAATTGATGAAGGTGGGGAAAGCTGATAACTTTTACTTCCTCTTGCTGGCAATATGGTAATAAAGGTTTGTTATTTGGAGGTAAACTAACATTCCACGTACAATGCACGTATATATCGTTACTACCTAAAAGGGTACAAATTACCGTAGACGTGAATTGCGGTGTATACCGTTTTCCGTTCTTGTGTATTATTCAATAAGTGTTTTAGTAGTTTTGAGGGACTCAAGAGACCATTAATTCACTGTACTTATGTAATGCTTGTTAAAATAGAGAAGATTGAACTGAAGGAAAGCACAGAGGGTTATTTATAGTACTACTATTGTCTGGGAAAAGGGACCATACTCTCTGTAGTATTATATACGTGGTAACTTTTCACGTGCAAGAACTCTGTATTGACGTAATCTTCGAAATTGTCGCAAAACTGAAATATCTTTTTGTGGCTATTATATTATTCGCGAATGAAAAGGTATTTTCTTCTTCGTCTGTGAGTGTATAGGTGAAAGAGAAAGAGTACGTACATAACTCTCAATGTATATTTAGGATTGTACACATTGACGCAGTTGGCTAATGTTTAGTTATAGAATTTAGTAATAATACATGTAAGAAAGATTGATTTTGTCTATCGAGATATAGTTGTATATTTTTCGTAGTTTTCAATCCCGTCTTTGTACTTTTTTTGTTTCTTTTGAAAGTCTTGAGGAAATATTTATACTGGGATTGACTTGGAATAAACAAGTCAGGTGATTCTTTTTTAAAATCCTACTTATCATTAAACTGAGTTCTGCTTTGACTTTTGGAATGATTTGCCCACATCAATCGGATAAATGAGGGAGAATTACAGAGAGCGTCAAGGCCAAATGATTAGTTCTTAGAATAGTGGGAATTGATCCATTAAAAGGGTGTACACAGAGCTACATTCAATAAAAGCATGGTTACAACAGTGACAAAGATCGAGGTATGACGCAAGTACGTAGACGCTTTTCCACCAGATTTAGACCGCATCTTATGTGTGAAATTATGTGCAGTGGACTGAAAGAAATGTTCAAGGGTATACTTTGATGGACACGGAGATCAAACAAATACTACAGAATGGTAAATCAAAAACAAAAGTACAACGACAGCTGCTGGGAGGAGAATGCGACAAATGAACAAGTAAATCTAAATTTACGGCTGTACTAATAAATGCAAATGAACAAAATGATAATAGCAAGAAGAAAACACAATTACTAATAAGAAGCCATTTATCATCTTATTGAACAAAAAAAGTTCACAACACACGTGCGATTATTGAACCATTCTTTACCAATAGTTTGTAATTTCATTGGAAACTAATGGAAAAGAAAGGAACATACATTTGGTCCTCAAAAGCTTAAATATGTAGTTGACATCAAGTACAGTAATGGATCGTGGTGTAATTATAATTATATTGTACAATTATAAGTAAATTTCTATTTTTTGTTCTCAAAATTTGGGTTGTGAACACCGAGAATATTGTTGATGAGAGAATTCATCTTAGAAATGATAGAAACCGGAAAAAATACACAATGATTGATACAAACTGAAAGTAAATTGTAATGTGTAGTCGTGACTTGTACAACAATTTTCTTCATGTATTAATGTACTGTGTATGTAGTATAAGGAAATGTGCTTTTTTACGTAATTTATGGCTGCTCATAATGAATCACTATTAGTACATTTATATAATGCAGAATCTGAACCTGAGTTATGGCGTCGTGATTGGTACTTCGTCTGCGCCCATAGTTCAATTTGTTTTTTTATCTAACGCACTTTTTTACAATGGCCTCACATTTAAACTGATATCAATAATGGTGACAAACTTAGTAAATTGATCATCGTAATGACTATCAACACACTGTTTTACTCTTTCTCTCGCTCTCTCTCTCTCTCTCGCTTTCTCGTCATATACGAGTAGTTTCATACGATTGCAACAGTTACTTTAAATCACCAACAGTCTGCATACATCTACCATATCATCACGAGCTCAAAATGGGCAGAAGTGACTGACACTTATCTACGCAAGTAAACATACATCTAAAATGTGTTAACCTAAATACAAACACCGCAAACGAATTCAATTATGGAATCAACTTTCTATATAGTAGATTTCCGAACTTACATCTTTAGTAATTAATAATGGTCAAATTGTTGTCTTTGCATTTGTCAGTAATAAAGTCAGAATGCAAAATAATATAAACCAACACAAGCGAACCTATTGACTTCTCCCACAGTTGATTGCATGGAGGTAGGCAGCCAACGCTCTCTCTCTCTCTCTCTTTCTCACAGCTATTTGATAGGTAAATCTTCTAAACACTACCGTAGATGCACCTTACAAAAATTCCGTAGATATTCTCTCTGTATATATGTCCTTCATATTTTACAGCTACAATAAATTCTCACAAAAAATTTAAAATTAATTCTCATCTGTTAGATGCGGCTGAGATGCCCACTAACGTCCAGTTCAACATGCCAATAAATTAAACCTATCGTAAAACAAAGATGACTGTAAAACTACGTGTGTGCGTGTGGATGTGTGTTTTTTGTGTGGCAAAGGATTCAGTGAGCAAGACTGGACTAGTCTTATCTCCACTGGAGCCGATGTGAGATTTATCGAGTCCAAGCAAAAATTTGGGAGACTAAACACTAAAATTTAATCAATTCGTATATTGGAAAAATCTAAGTCAATAAAATTAGAATCGGTTTGGTTGCTACATAATCTCACGGGTTACAATTGCTAAATATTTTCAAAAAATTGAATTAACAAAATTAATACTGCATTGCTGCATTATATACTTGAATGAGTCATACAAGTTCTATTTATAGTCACTAAACATTTTGCCAATTATCAACTATGTTAAGCAATAAAATTCTTTTTTTTGGAGTGAGATGACAGTGTTGTTTGAAGTTCGGTCGGAAAGTGTCAAGCCATTCGTAACCGTGAGTGCCAGTCCTGCGTTTCGAGAAGGGAAGTTATGCGACCGTATCTTCCTTCACTTTTCCACCGTCCCCCTCAGACACAAATCGCTTGCGTCCTCTGAAAAAATTATAAACAAAAATTATCATTCTGGCTCCTCATCCCTTACATAAAAGTACGCTTTAAAAATGTGTTATTAACGCACCGAACTGGTACTTGACGAATAACGTCTTCAGAGACAAAGCTATGGCGCTGCGCTTTGTTAACAAAACGCTCTATCAATGAATAGGCAGCAGGAACATCGATGCAGATATCTGGAAGGTCCTCATAAACACGGAAAAATCCCTGTAATACAAAAATACCGATTAGTAATTGCAAGCGCTAAACCACGTCCTATGGTCATGTACATAAATAATAAAAGAATCTATTCACTGCTAAATATAGTGTACGTCTATGCTTAATTGGACCATTTGTGTGCAGAGTTTCTGTGAGTGGTTATTGAACGTGATATGGGACGGACTTGCACGTGTGTGCGTGTACGTCCATCGTGGGCCCCAAGCACGGTTTCTTATATAAAGGTACGCGAGGGGACCGTCAGGTATACAACAACGCAATAAAACACGCAATAGACTTACCCAAGGAAACACTAAGTAAGCACATTGCGTTGTTGACTCAATTAAATTAGGACAACTTCCAGACAGCAAAAAACAACTACTAAAATGTTCCTAATATTTAATGTACATATTATCAAATGGACATTGTTTAGCGGGGAGAGAGCAGTGAGTTGCACATTTCTTATATGATATAAAAGCTTTGACGAACCACTGCCACGAATTTACAGTCATTTATTCCACTTTAATTTTCAATGCAAGGTATGAGTAGTAGGAGTATACATGTCCAAGGTCAAGGATGTACGTGTCTCAGTCAGTATCGGAAAATCTGTGTTAAGGTTTCTACTGTTGTAGCGAGATTTCACATTTGAGTGAAACCTTTGAAGTGACAATAAATGTCTGTCATAGAACGACGACAGAATATAATTTAAACAGTGAACATGGCGAAATAAAGAGAAAAGCAAATATCTAGGTCATTATTAAGGAATTTGTAATGATAAGTCAAGATTTTATGTGAGATACTTTTTATTACGAAGAGATGCTTTTTGTTCATCTGTTTGTACGGCGCGTGGACCCGAAAGTAACACACCAGTGTTGCAGTATTAGAAGAAAGAGTCTGTGGAAAAACAAAATGAAAACTTACACGCTGCATCTGGTCCGGTGTTACCAGGCAAGAGTTAAAGAGAGACTTTAAGAGGCGACAAATAGAATCTTCCACAGTCTCAGACATGGCCTCCAAGGCCATTACGATAGCCTAAAATAGACGGAAAAAAAAGTTCCTTTAAACAAGGTCAAAATATTAGCAGTTTCACGTGATTGAAAATTGAAAGGCATTTACCTCGTAAACGAGTTCGTGATGGAAATGTGGGACTTCCAACTCGCGAAGGCAACGCATCGCCTCCGTTGTGTCATTAGAAGACAAAAATTCCTGAAGTAACATATAAATTCGGCGACTAAGGGCCTTGACAGGCTGAGCCCCTCCACCTACCCCCCAAACATTATTCAAACGAAGCATGCCGATCTTGTCAACCAGCAGCGACATCGAATGAGTCATTGCAGACCTGAGTAATGTAAGGCACATGGAGATTAGTTTAAATTTATACAATCATTAGAATATTACATACGTCTTAACTGTGGCCTTCTTACTTAGAGTGCTCATTCAGGGCCATATTTTTCCATGACTGAACATAGTTCACAGAAATACAGTCGTCGGCCACAGCTCGAGCAATGAAATTTCCGAGGATAGTTGGAGCGTCAGGAGCATCCAAGATAAGATCCGGTAAATTAATGAGAAGATCTTCGAACCCTGTGCATAAAACCAATACATGTTTAATCTAAACCAATCATAATAACAATTACCATTGTATAGGTATATCATTTCCAATGTAATACCTTTGGCAATTTCTTCCGCGGCAATTGTTTCCTCCGCCAAGTCTGAGATCAGAACAGAAGTCATTTCTCGGTGAGATGGTTTGTGATCCATTGCAGCCTCAACCGCAATCATTACAATCTATTTAAAAATACACATATTATTTATTTATAATATTTTATTCTCTATATTTAACCACGCAAAAGACAGAAATTGATAAAATTCATTCTTCAAGAGGTAGTAACATACTTTGTGTTTTTTGTCTCCCAAATTCATCTCATCGAGCGCAGCGATCACTTCACTGGTATCCCCATGTTCAAAATATTCCAAAATGATGCCCTCCACATTTTTCTACATAAAAGGAAACAATGAAGAGAAACGTCAAAGACCTAAGACAATGCCAAATATCTTATTATGTTTGTACACGTATAAAACATACCTGAATGTCCTCTTCAGACATTTCCGGAATGATAGCTTCGAGGTGGATATCGCCGTTATCCAAAGATTCAGAATCGTAATTAGGATCCTTGTAGTCCAACGCTGCGTCTGAACTAAGCTCAGAACCGTACGCACCCCAAGTCCCTTTTCCTCCTGCACCACCTACAAAAAAAACAATTTAATCAATAAATAATAATAGAAAATAGTTTAAAACCAAATGACCAAACACCCAAAATTCTCTCTCTCTCTCTAAATAATAAACCAACAATTCTTTCCCTCTTTGGTGGCAGTAAGTCTCTCCCAAATATAATAAATAAATGCCATCTGCTTCAAACAACATAGAAAAACAACTGCGTCGTTGACAATGTGACAATGGTATGTAGAGAAGGGGGAACTCACCGAATCTACGCTCTCATATATCGATTCGCCTGTCGCCGCTTAATGCACGCTTTGTTTCAGCAAATTGGCATTATCGTATATTCGCAACAACAACAACAACGGACACCAATTCAATTATTTAGTCTAAATTTGTTTATTCATTAACCCGAAACTCTTGGATTGTCAACTCAAAACTGTGATTTGGAACAAGATAACCGTGTCTCTCTTCAAATCATGAATAGGCAGTGTATCTGAATTGACTTTCGCTGTTGCTATTAATTAACATGCGACTGTGTTGTCTAAGCATGGAGCAGTACGTAGTGGGTCACAGGAAGAAAACTGTGATATGACTGTCAAAAGGTAATAAAAGCAGTGTTGGTGCGGACACTGACAATGGTCAACTCAATTTCGGCGTCCTTAAAGACAACACACAGAGATACTGACTGACAGGACAGAGACGGACAAAGGCAGAGAGCGAGAGGGGCCTTGCTACTATCATGAAGCGAAGCGCAAGAAAGAATACGGACTGTTCAGAGCCCGGTTTGAGTTTTCTACTTTTCTCCTATCCCCACATCCCCACCGAGCATACTTTATGCCATATTCCGTGAGCGCATAGCTTTTTCCGCAGCACCATCACCACCACCACCACCAGAACCAGAACCAAACAGATATGGTTGTATTATTTCTCATTGAAGATCAATATGAGCAGAACGAAGGGCAAAGCAAGGATTTTAGGACACATTTGCAGTTAGCAACATCGAATGATAGGACTGGAGAGCTGTGCACACGCTCACACTACTGACAGACTGTGGCAGAATATGCGTAGCAAAGCAAAGCCTAGCAACACCGTCTCCCTGACACATAGAGAGAAGTGGCGAGCCGAACTCGCTTGCTTCAAAACCCATTCAACAAGCTCTCTCTGCAGAAACTGTTCCGTTTCGTCCGACAAAATTCAATGCCAAGGACAGAAAGCAACAAAACCCTACCTACTACCACATCCACCCTCCTCCGTCCGTGTCTCTTCAATGTATGTGTGTGTGTGTGTGTGTGTACACTTTTTGCTCGTTGCCAAGACGTGCATCGTAGATGCGCATTTACAACACTTTTCCAAACAAGTCGAATATAGCTCGTTGCATCATTTTATATTTATTCTCTCTCTTTCTCTCGCTCTCCCATCAAACAATTGCCACAAACATTCCAATCAATTCGAAAACTTTTCCTTGCGACAATAATACCCATTATATATTATATTTATTCTGCAAAACAAAGACACAATGGGTACGCATGTAGAAATGAATGTAGAAGCACGATCAGAGAATGTACACACATAATACAACCAAATGTTTATCCTTGAACATAATGCATACATTATTTTTCTACAGGAATATCAATCAGCAGCACAACAACAACTAGATACGGATATCACTTTATTGACAACCACAGCAGTTAGCGTCTATTCCTGTCCCACTTATTGTTAGTTCTAACACTATACTAACCCAGGCTAACTAAAACTGTAGTAGTATCATGGTCTCTCTCTCTCTCTCTCTCTCTCTCTCTCTCTCTCTCTC
>JABASC010003393.1:0-14305 GCA_019776185.1 Plutomurus gul
CAATGTACAACACTACTAATGTTAGACAGGTTCCTTTTTGCAAAGGAATGTAACGAACCAAGATAGATTCGAAACCTGAGCCGATGAGAAATACGATTGAGTGCGTATCCTCTAGCCCAGGAGGCCCTGTTTTGGACCAACTCTACATTGGACCCAATTTCGCTTGGCCCAATCTATCGGTAATCATAAACTTTAGGAAGGAATAGAATCTGAAAGAAAAATATGCTTGCATAAATCTGTGCTTGAACCACGTTAATACAAGACGAGAGGACTGCCAGTTTTATATTTAATGGCCACATTGTACAAATATAGAAATGTATTTCGGTTGGAGGTTGCAGATGATGGTCACATTTATAAAAATTAAAAGACAACGACAACTGAGCAGAAACTGAGGATGAGTCAACGGAAATATGTTGCAGACAGAAAGAGAGAGAGAGAGAGAGAGAGATTGCAAATGATTATATATTAGAGAGAGAGAGAGAAAGAGACGGGGAGACGACAAGGTGGGACATGTAGTTGGATTTTGAAACGACCACGTTTTCCTCTGTCTTGGTTCGCATCATCCGATCTCTACTTTGTATGTGATGTGCATATCAGTCTACTCATATTCGGTGGCTGGCTTCGTTTTGGCCTGTCTTGTCGTCACATATTTTCTCCGCGTCCTAAGTCGAACAAGATTTGGCCAAACACATATAATCGCAGATACTGTAACTCCTACATATGTCAGATTCTTATATAAAGTATACACTAGTGATTGCGAGTCAGTATACACAAATATAGTAGAATGTGAGTTGATACACCACTAACACCACTGTTAATGTATATGGCTAGTAGGAAGGTAATACTAATATTGCATAATGTGAGATAACTGCTTAAGTGGGATAAGTAGAACCAGTATAATAAGATAAGACTTTGTCTTATGCACATACAAGGATGCACACAGGGTGACGCATCAGAATGCTCAGGTTCAAAATAAATTGAGATTACAAATAGTTAAATATTCTAATATGTATGTACATGTCTACAGAGTATTTGTATTCCTCCCAATTATTCCCGTTTATTTAATTAAATATGTACACCAATTAATTTTTTTAAGTTTGAATATTGTTTTTGTCAACCCACAAGGGAGGCTTGTTGACATTTACTCTTCTCTATCGTCATTTCAAACATTTTCTAAATTTTTTGGGATTGTATTAATGTAAAAATGTTTAAAAATTAAAATACGCATGTGAATACGCTAGATCTGTTTCACCCTGTATTACGATTAGCGATACTGGAGTATGAGTAGTGAAGGGTTGTTGGTCGAAATGAGAGAATGGTTAGAATCAAATCTTTTTGCACAGTTTCGGGGGAGACGAACATCTGCTCGAAATAAATGATCCAAACTCCTCCACTCGTTTGTCATTGCTCCTCAACCATTAACATAGTAAGGCTGGTAAGCCCATAGTCAAATCAACGTGTAAGCTAAAATTCTATCGAAATACCGACGCGTATATCCAAGCACAATTCCTTTGTGAATAAATGTAGCAACTCTGACGTAAAAACTGTTTTCCATTTCTTCAAACAATTTTCATAATTTTAATTAGCAAAAGCACAGAGGTACAAATTACACGAAGAAAATAAAATTGTGCACACGATAATTTGATTGTGAAGGAATCTTGAGATTATTTGATGAAATAATGTAGGATTTAATGGAAGGAAAGGTTTCTTCTCTTTCACCACTTTCCTTCCTTCCTTAAACATTTTCAACAGAGCTATTTATTATATTTGTGGTATAGCAGACACATGGCAAGGTTACTTAAGTTGGGGGTTTTCTCTTTTTAATTTTTGAAAAGGCTCCGTGCTAAATTCGTACCGTAGGTAATGGATTTCAATTAAAATTTCACATTGAAAATAAGACTAAATATTTGAGTAAAACAAATATTTATTCAGACACATACGGTTTCTGTGTAAATAAAAGTGAACGAATGACAAAGTTCAGTTCCCTGGTTGCAAGAGACATTATGTAGGTCTGGTCTGCTCCGGTTGGGCCATTGCTTTCAGGATGCCATCACTATAACTTTCCAAGGAAGTACGCTTAACCTATCTACAGCTCTAGGACGACTACCAGAACATCAGAATATAAAATCTGGAATCTCTTATGCAAATGTCCCCTCTCTTTCCTTCCAAATACTTAGAACTCACATTTTGCCCACCTACATGATATTTTACTGTAAAACCTACCAAGAACTTAATGCGTAAATTTAAACTTTCTACTACTGGTATCTGTATATTGGCTGGCTACTGAACTATATCATACATAACCTGTGTAAGTATTAGTACTAGCTGGTTGGTGCACAGATATTGTAGGTAGTTCTAATTTTCTCCACAAATCGCCTAATCTGTATTCAATAGGAATATCTGTCTCCTTCTGAAATCATCTCTAGTAATACATATAGCAGGTTGCTGCTGTGGCCCAGACAAAAGCAGACGTTTCTATAATATAATTATACTAAACACTACACCTTATATAAATATATAGGCTGGGGGTACATTAGATTCTCTTATAGATTTGTGTCTATGCATTTTGTCTTGTCGTCCCCCTCATTTCATGTCATCCGAAATGATTAGTGGAAGAAATATGACCTACAGATGTGAATAACTATTTCTGCATTCTGTTTCTAATGTAACTTCCTAACAATACAAATGCGGATAGTCAAGGAATCCTTGACTGCTATCTTTTTGTCTTTGGTGGACTCCTTGAAGTTCCTTACGCACTATACCTGTTCTGCATTGTCTTGTACTTCAGTCCCCTTAATGACTGCCATCTAATTATTTCGTTGAAATCTCCAATCAGATGTGAGTCTGTTCTGTACAAATACATTACACATTAGTTTTATTCGTAGAAGGAGGATGAGATTTAGTGGAAGTTGTCAGTTGTCAGACAAACTTACAGGAATTTCCTAATCTCAACGTGCGTCTCTCTCTCTCTCTCTCTGGTAAAGTCTATTTGACTCTGCCTACAATAAGCTCTTCCACCACAAATGAATGCAAATGACACAAATTTCGGCAATAAAAACCGGCAGCTCCATGAGAAGTTTGTAGATAAAAAATGGGCGAGGTTTCCTCTCGACCAAATCACAAAAGGAAGGAATGGCTGAATGAATGAAATGAAAGGAGAGAGAGCCTTTTGGTTGTTCTCATATAAAGCTGCGTCGTTTTTGTTCTTGATGTCTTGCCATGCTGTAGTAGTAGTGCAGTGCGTGCATGCCAGTCATGGTGAAAGTCAAGGAAGAAAGTGAAAGTGATTTGCTGGAAAAGAAATCAAGTGAAGTGAAGTATCTACGTGGATTGCTTTCCTAGCATATCATCTCTGATGACTGTGCACCGGTATTTTTCCTCAGCCCCAGAACAAGAAGTAAACAATCCAACTTGACTTTCACCTATGGAATACATTTAACACTATTATGTAAACGTGGACAGTCTCCTCTTCTCACCTTTCCTTATTCTTGCCATCAATGAGAGAGCAAAGTGAAATATACTTGAATATTTAGTGGCACGTCGTACAGAAGCTAACGTATGCATCCCCGTCCACGTATAAGCATTTATTTACATTGAGCGCCATTTATGAAGAAAAAGCACAAGACGAGAGTTACGTAATGTAATGTGATGGGATGTAACGGAACGGAACGGTAATAGCAAACCTAATAGTAAGGTAACATTGGAACATAAGTTCGTGGGCAATATTAGACAGAGTTAAAATTCAGTTCATGCTCCACCAGAAGAATCGTTTAGAGGAGAGAGAATGCATGCAAGCCAACTGTTGTCTCATTCTACCTCCAACACAGCTTTCTCCCTCTCTATCGTTGCTTTCTCTCCGTGCGCCTCCCTGCTTTACTTATTTCTATTTGTACAAAGAACGTATCAGTCACTACACAAACTACCAGTGTTACATAATAGTATAGCTGTGCAGTGGCACAACCATATGAGAAATATTGTGCACTACGCTGTGCACTACGCCATGCATTTACAATATTATCTACCCCTTCCTTACTGTGTATTTTTTTTCCTTTTCTGTATTTTGCATGGCACTAGTCTGCACATATGTACATGTGTCTATTTGCAGCATTTCATTTGTACAATTTGCCTTGCCGTAGTAGCAGTGGTGGTGGTGGTGGTGGTAGAGTGTATTTGGGGAGCAGATTTGGTTATCCTATGCAAATGCTATCATATAGTATAGAAATTGGACAATTTGGAGAAAAATTCTGTTTGCCTGTCAAAGAGATGGAACGTGCATTACACGAGGATATTTGTAGCTGTATGTTTAGAATGGTAACAATTGAATACTTATGGGCACAAGAGACTTGTAAGAATTTCGACTCGGCGCCTATTTGTATGGGTGGCAGAGAAAGGTGCAGGAGATGACATTATATAATATAGGTTGCTACTTAGCTATGTAGCTACTACATGTGAGACAAGACGGGACACGACACGATCACCATTTGTTGCCTGCCTGACGGAGTGGCCGCAGTTTTTCTCCAAACACATAAATCTCCGCCGTTGTTCTTGTAGTAATATTGCATTGCTGGTGTACGTGTAGTGAGTAAGGGGATGTGTTTCTCTCTTATAGTTTCATCTGCTTGTTATACAGAGTGATTGCTTGACTCATGCCTCAATTCTTCCGCAACTCCTCTAATAAATGTTCTTACATTTTATGTTTACATGAAAGATGTTTCCAAATGAGAAAGACTTAATTTGGGGAATTTATATGGCAAGATAATACGCTGTCGCTGTTTGGTAAATACAATGTACACTCATAAAATAGATTCGAATTTTTGTTCATCAAATTACGCATTGTTAAAAATAGTTTTGTGTCAATTAACGGATTATCTCGAAATTGGGTTTGCAAATTGTTTTCATTGAAGAGAAAAAATGCTGCCAACAGTAAATGGTTACTGTTCGTCATCATTGAAGTTGAAGTTAACTGCAATGATTGGCGATAGATAAATATTAACTCGTTCAGTTAAATACTTTTTGCACTCAGAAAATGACGAAGAGAACAACTTCAAAGAACAATGGGCAGCTTTACTTTTTGAACAGTGAAACTTTTCACCAAAGATGTACTAATCCTGATGCACTTCATTGATAATTTTTGAAATTACTATCGTAAATTATTTGTTAGTTCTCTGACGCCGTTTGAAATTATTATGTTAACAGGTTAGTTTAACAATTATATAGTACCAGGTCCATGTTCGTAGATTTTTCCCATTTTGACTTCTGATTGATGCTGTACACAGATTTGAAATGTAATTGAGAATATTGACTGTGGGAAGGGTAAGCACTTGATCTGACTAGAACCACGTACATCTCTCATAATTTTTGTAAACGGATAGCTTCACACTTGGATCCATAAAGCCGAGCAGGGAGTAGTTGGTTTTTATTTTGCATATCCATCGACACTTCAACACGAAGCATTTAGGTTAAGAAAAAAACAGCGGGTCATGTTGTTTGCAAATGAGAGTATGCTTTGTGGCACCTTTCACACACATTAGGTGTACCTTATGCCTACAGATATTGTAATTTTGATTTGATGACCGTCGTATTTTGTGCTACAAAGGTTTAGCCTAGCTACTTAAATAATATTACACTGTGTTACTTGTGTTTGCTGGTTTGATGGTTAAGCGTGGACGAGCAGAGAGCAAGAATTGAGTTGGTTGAGTAGAAACAGTGGAGTCAGTGGGAGGCTCGTTACTTATCTTAACGGGGAAAGTATGGTGCCATATGGCAATTTGCAGGTTGTAACCGAGCAATGGCCTACCTCCACTAATACTATGTACTTATACACTGTGCACTACTTGTACTGTAGGGAAAGGCATCTTGACGGTAATAGCCCGTCTTAAGTTAACTTGACTCGGCCGTGTAGCTTTGCAGCTCACTTGTAGAGAGAATGAGACCTGGTTACAATGCAAGTAGTTAGTAAAGAAAAAGGACATGCACTACTTGTAGTAGCAATGCATGTAACATAAGCGGTAGGTATTCATTCCGCAATATTATTGCTAGGCTTAGGTGCATAGTCGTAGCCATAAACATAAGATAGGAGGAGGAAAGAACAAGAAGCTCCCGATTTTCATACCAGCAACATAAAAGAAATGATTTATTTACTAGACCTACTGTTGGAATACTAATGTATGTAAGCAGAGAGGAAGTGAGCGACCCGTACGTTTCTTGTGTTACACATACGGGGTGGCTGCTTAGTAAAGTGCACAGCACAACCAATATAATAGATAACCCGTTTCTTATTCGAACTTTCCTGCCGCCGCTCTCAGAGTCAACTCAAGCGGAGCCATACGATTTAAGGCTGCACACATAGTATTCCGAGATCAAGAGAGAACAGCTCCCGGCTTTTCTTAAGATGATCTGGCCAGCCTGTGCCCCAGACTTAATACATTACGTATTGTATATCTTATTCCTATTTTCTAAAACAGCTCTACCACCAAATGCTTGATCACAGAATGCCGCTCTCTCCAAGTATTTTAACAATACAAGATTGCAAAGCTTTTGCAAATCTCTACTCCACTAATAAACTATTGGTTGTATTCCTGATGGTGTCTTACTGACTACAAATCTGCTCGGTAGGTCTCCTTGCAAGTTAATGCAGAATTCGTGCACATTATGCGCAGACAGTCATAAATCAATGGCACTATGCATTCTTATTTCTTAATTATCCTTCAGCATATTTTCTAGGCATTTACATCGCTCCTACTTGAAAAAAAATTATTCTTTTAAGAAAACGAAAGATCGGTAAGAAAATATCAAAGTAAGATCGTTGAGTAAAATTTTCTTGCTATTATTTCAATAGTTAAATTAAACTGCAATTCTAATAATTCAATTTTAGAGTTTTTATTCATTAAAATGCGAGATTGAGAGTAAGAGAATTATGAAGGGAATTGTTGCTGAAATGATTTACTGGTTTTACTGGGCTCAAGCTGCTCTTCCAGTCGAATTGTGCATTGTGTCTAGCAAGGAGAAAATGTGTTTTGAATGTATGGGACGTGAGTAGAAACGGAATAATTTATAAGGCGGAGAACGTAGAGAGGACCTTTTCTCTCTAGGAGTACGATGTCTCTTCTTGCTTACACGTTATATCTGTATGTAATGTAGGACGGGATATTTGAAAGTGTCGTCTCATGTGACTCGGGTTGCTTGTGCTGTCGGGGAAGAAGAAGAGAGGAAATCGAAGGGGAAAGGTAAATAGAGAAATTAGAGGGTGAGTGATTGTCTTGAGAGTGAGATAAAGTGAAATATCTGCGAAGGGAGACAAATGGATCAGAGTTCAGTTCAGAGGCTTATAGGATTTGACGTGCAGAAGGATAGAGAGAAGAGTTCGCACAAGAAGACAGGACAGTCACCTAGAACACAGATGCTGTGGACACAGAAATAAGTACACATGAATGGAAAGACAGAAAATATAATAGGATGACTATAAAGTGTAATAATGTGTAGGTGAGAGCTTAAAGAATGTCATTTGATCTGTTGGGTGGTTTGGTTTGACGGCAGCAGTGACGATTTCGATGTCACTGTCACCTACGACTACTACTAATGGTAATCTTGCCCTCAGTCCTCGCCTCCACATCACCGCTACACCGACTACCCACACCGCAACAGGGTACTCGCACGCTATTTCCCCCTCTTCAACCACCCACCCTCCAACTCACGGCTATTACACGGCAGACAGGCAACAAATGCCTCAAACCCGAATACACGGGTGTTTCACTACGGGAAACCCTGAAGTTTTATTCCTGTGTCATCCAGTAGAAAGCCTTTGTTCTATATGTTAGTGGCGGTAGTGGAAGTTTATACTAAATACCCCAGATCCGGATTATTTGTTGGATTTCGAGCGGTGTCTGAGGGGCAAATCCTTGTTTGACGTTCTCGTTAATTTCTGTGCAGGTCGGGTGGGTGAGAGCAGACTCAAAGGCCATTCAAGCAATCCACACTCATGTCATCACCCACAACCCTCGTGTCTTTGTGTCACACTCGGACCACACCTTGTGGCATCTCACCATCAAGGGAGTCAAGGAGGAGGACAGGTGCTTAAATTGATTCCAAGATTTCAAAAACATTTTTTAAACCCTCGTGTCTTTGTGTCACACTCGGACCACACCTTGTGGCATCTCACCATCAAGGGAGTCAAGGAGGAGGACAGGTGCTTAAATTGATTCCAAGATTTCAAAAACATTTTTTTATACTATTTTTCTGTAAAAATGGAAGGTCCAATGATTAAACATGACAGTAGCGAGCTTTAATTAAGCTGTACTCCTATTCGTTTATTTACAGGGGGAGTTACATGTGTCAAATCAATACGGACCCCATGATCAGTCAGGTGAGGACAAAATTCACTTTCTCTTAAGTGGCAAAAATTCCTCTTGTAAAAAATGAGGATTTTAGGATTGTTGGGGAGGTTGGTTATTCATTTGGTGATGACTGTTTATCAGATATCGTACCTTGAAGTGGTAATTCCGCCTGACTTTATCCCGGAGGAGACCTCTGGGGATATGATGGCTCCTGAGGGCAGCACGGTGAAAATCAATTGCAACGCTCGCGGGCATCCCATCCCCTCAATCAACTGGAGACGTGAAACCGGACAGAATATTACACTCAAGTCTCCCTCAGGAATCAAAACACACGGTAAGCTTCCTTTACTTTATTATCCAAGTAGCTGCTGCAATTACCTTATTTGCTTGTGTCCGATTTCCGTTGTCAATGAACGGAAATGCAATTCTGCTCCAGTTCTACGAGAAGGGGAATGTTGATTCTACAGTGAATCCACTTCATTTCCATTAGACAAAGTTGATGTCAGCCCAAATTGCATCATCTGAGCCTATTGGCTTATCTGTGCTAACCCAGAAACCGAAACAGGTAGAAAAATGACTCACGATGCACTGTGTGCATTTTTTTTCTCTAATAGGCACTTGCAATGAGTATTTCTTGGTAACCACCTTAACTTCCTTTTCTCAATTAGGTCACCATAATCATAACAGTTAGGAATCAAAGATGTGGAAAGATGAGGATGAACTTGAGCCACATTCCGCACCACTTCAAAAATAAACTTTTCTCTCGATAGTTCCCAACTGGATTTTTTTATTATCTAGGACACAATTTTTCATTTTATACTCCGAGCAGCTTGAGACGAATTTTCAGCCATATTATATATTTTACCAAAATTCCCCAATATAACTGACATGGAAATTCAATAATTCCAATTAGAATTGCGTGGAAAGTATTAGACCCTTAGGAACATTCTTTTCATTGTATTGTGGGTCTCTATAGGTACTGAATAACACGCACTCTGTATTCGAATGTATTGGACACAAACAGAGCTGTACGCAACGCATCTCTCTTCAAACCCATTTCGAATCTACATACCAGCCTACTATATTGTTTGCATAGTTTACCACCTAACATTCCCACCTTATATTATGTTCCATGTAAATAGTACGAAGATAGTTGAGTATTTTGTGTGCACGCGGTTCTTTCGTGTGTAGGTAGGTAGGTAGTGGATGTATGTTGATGATGACTCGTTGCCGTATCGTATTGATGTTCAAGTGCAATATTTTCCACCAGCAACTCTAGAAGGAACAATAGACTTGAGCGAGAAAGGAGCGCAGAGGGAAATTCTAACACGTTAGTTGAGTTGACTTGACTTGAGGTTGCCGTCTTCTATGTATGTTATGTAGGTTGAGACTTGCACATAAAAATTCAATTTGGAGATCGATTTTCAATGAATTTCAGCAAAAGAGGAAGAGCGGAATGGAGGAAAGGCCCAGCACCACTGTACACACCGTACAGATATACATAGCGAGTAGATCAGATGAAACACAGACAAAACTGGTCGGGAAAAGCATTGCGAGGAAGGAAGTTTCCCTTGGTTTTGGTCTTGTCTTGGCTTCTTGTCTTGCCAAGCTTTAGCGGATGAAGGCTCTATAATAATGAAAAGAGAAACGGGACGGTCCGTTCGGATCTTGTCTGTCTACATGGTTTACTCTTGAGTAGATTTACCATGCACATATTATACAGACGATGTATTTGAAGATGCATTCACATTTCACGAGGATTTCCCCACTACCAAAATCTATATACTTCTGTCTAGATAAGAAATCATGTTTTCACTTACTCAAACGCTTGCCCCTCTACTAGTACAATGTACAAAGAGAATGCACTTTTTCCATTCAGACCTCCCACTGGGCACTTTTTAACATTGCATTACGAATATGCACACTATAAAAAATAATTCCACACGATGCATAATAATATGCATACACATAGGAAATGGGAAGGATGAAAGAGCAATCTCTCGACGGTGGTTACTGGCCATCATGTAACATTAGGGAATATTCGGAATAGTTATTGTGATAAGGGAGAAATAAGGAGCAGAGTGTGGGTGGGGAGCTCGCAATATTATTTCTCTTCAATTCGATGTCGCTCATATTGAGTTTGTGTTCTCACGGACTCGTGGCAGTGGAAGACGTGGAAACTGCGACGCTCCGTAGACGAGAGCAGAAAAATCATGGAAATTTATGACTCTTTTGCCAGACGTGCTCTTATATACATACATACAAACACATGGTCATATGTATGTACAAACTTACGGCTCTCCTTTACCATTACTCCGCTGCTTACAACATAGTACATACAAAGTAGGAGCTACAAATCCGCACACTATCCTATACGTATGGTATAGTAAAGGCGAGCAAAGACAATGGAGGAATATGTTTTATGCACGTAAGTAAGTGAGGAAGGGAAAGGGAAAAGTCAAGTCAAGTGACTACTACTAGTTGTTCAGTTCACTCACACAGACTTTAAGTGAAATCCTAAGAATTTTTATATTAAGATGAAGGAAAAGTACAGAAAAGTTGACTAGTAGCTAGCTACATGCATCCACACACACACAGAGAGAGAGAGAGAGAGAGAGAGAGAGACTACTGGCCTCGTTGGTGGGAATCTAGTGGGGCGCACCAAAGCGTGGAAAATCTTACTCCAGTTTTTCAGCCGCTCGCACAAATATCTCAAAGATCTTTTCCAGTAGTACATTGTATACTATGTAGGTGCATAGCTATAGGTCTTTTCACGTAATGCACTTGCTTATTCTACCTTATACTATGCTTCATTAATCTCTAAATATTAACTCCGACTACAAGTTCAGTTTTGCCATCCCTCCACAGTTTTACGTGTACGTTGAATATTCCTCCGTGCAACTCATTACATTGCAAGCGACAAAGTTTCGTGTAAATCTGTACTCTCATGGCGGAACAGACCCATAAGTTCCAGAATTCTTTTCTACATTATAAAAAACTGTTAGTATTTGATTTTTAGTATTGCTGTGATAACATTTTTACTAAATGGAAATGTGTACAGGTTTTTTGAACTGTTACAATGAAATGGACGAGGCAGAAAGAATGTGGATGTAACTGAAGGAATTATTAATTTATCTTAGAGTTCATGCACACGATGTTACGTACATATTATTATCTATGCATACACGCAAGTATATAGTTTCTTTTGCAGGCAATGGAATTGAATGAATTCGGCTGCTACCGGTCCTACCACCACCACCATCACTACTACACGTACGCGAATAGTTAATATGTCTGAAATCTGCAAGCCCATTTGTCTATGAATAGTTTGTTAAATGGAAGGAGAAAGAACGTCGGTCGGAATCGGGGATAAATGTAGGGAATTTACGTGCATTATGTATTCCAATTAATTCGTGATTACCCTTCAGGCGGAAAAAAGTTGAACGGCTAATTAGGCCCAGGTCATGTCGGTCACTTACGAATGGAAACTTTATTGTGTAGATGCAAAGATAGAAAACTGAAAAAAATTATCCTAATCTTTGCTCCATTTGCTATACACGGTGTATCATATATCAAATTTTGTGTCAACTTTCAGTTAACATATTAACCAAGCAAGATATTTTTATGGAATGAAAAGTTTCTGTAATTTTGTGTGGAGTCGTGCATGGACTCTTTACTGGAGCAGATTTTCCCAAAACAGGTCAATGGAATGGAAAACTGTGGTAGGTTGTAGGTAATGAGCCAAATTGATGCGTTGATTTGGCTTTTGCCTCGTAGCTCACTGTGTTCGCACATAAATACTCGCTCCTCGTTTGCATTTGACCAGCAGCCAATAAAAATGAGGTCGTTTCATTCGTTCCCGTAATACAATGCGAGCAAAGTTCATTAGAATAAATCATCGGATTGTCAAAATCGTCTTTTCTCCCACAATTTCCCATCTCCATTCTCTTCATTCATTACAAACTGATAAATACCTTCACAATAATATGATGATGCATTTACGATAAAATTGAACAATTCCTCATTCTGCCAAAACAGTACTGCATTTGCAAAAATCCATACACGCCGTGACCGACAAGAGCACAAAACAACTTCCCTAAAGGAGTTTCAGCTAAATACCATAATGTGGAGAGACAGTGACTCTTTTACATGAAGATTCGTACATAACTTTGGGCTTTAGTTATTCATTGAACACTTACCGCGGGGATTATTTAACCCTTTCTTCGGTTTTTACTCCCATGTTTGTGGCCCCATAAAATCTTCATTTGACTGCTACTTAATAGGAAAACTTCATTAGTTCTCCTCTGCCTTCCCCTTAAAAACGCCATCAATTATGAAGTGCAGCTACTGCACACGTGGAATAATGGGATACAAGGCCAAATAGCCGTTTTTCCAAGGAAGAGAATACAAAGAAATTGTCAAATGTGCCCTCCCGCATTTTAGAACATCTTTTCGCGTGGATAGATAACTTCTTCAAATCTTTGAATTTGTAAATACATCTTAACATCTATCACCCTAAGCTTAACCAATTCTGGCGGGTGAAAGTAAATAAAAATATACGACATGCAAATATTTCGTGTACTATTTTAAGCAACATTAAATAAAACAGCAAGCTTTATCTGCCTAGTTATCGCTTTTGTAGGATTCTGACAGTTTATTCGAATAACCGTGTCTCAGCTCATACTCTAGGCCTAATTTTTCGTCTTCTTCATTGTGCCGTCTGCCTAATTACCGGATAACCTCTGGCATGTGCATTTTGTGTTGCATGTGACAAATTACAAACAGAGCACATGTTTACAACACACGACATGCTTTGAATATTGTCAGATTATACGGCGCAGTACAATATTAAGAATATGTAACGGGTGTGGTTTCACTGACTAAGGAATTACAAATAAGAAAATTCCCAACGAAAATTCTACTGCAGCTTGTGACTTTAAAAAAATGCGATGGGATTCCCGAGTGTCACCCTCTGTTCGATTGCGATAAGAGGACCGAGCTGAGAGTGAGAGCTACCTTGGAGCGTCAGAGCGGTCCTGTGTATTTACTTGTGTAGAATGAGACGTTATGGTTGGTTGTAGTGTATTGTGTAATAGATGTAAGTCGAGTGTACATAAGTGCCAGTGAGTTAGAGTGAGCAGGTAATCAATGGTGCACAGGCCGCAATCCAGTGCGACTTGTTTGCTTTTCGTGACAGCTTAGGTGAGATCAAAGAGTAATCCGAGACTCTTGCCCTGCCCTTCCCGTGTCTTCACGTCGTCCTACCTTCCTCCTCTGCCGCCGCCTCCTCCACCGTCACCTCCACCGAACACCTTCTTCACCTATCCATCCCTCCTATCTCGCTATATGTATGTCTGCTGCACCTCGCTCCTCTATTATCTTTCCCAGATGAAGATATCTCACTTTACTACCCCTCCACGTACATTTCATTACATTTCACTGTCACCCGACATCCTCATCATCAAATCCAATTCGAACGAATGAATCATAAACCCTCTGGAGCCCTCACCACACTAAAAAGCCCACAATCAGCAAGGAATTTGGAGGGTGGTTTGAACAACCACCGTTAGACTTACGTTTAGAACGATTAATTTTTAAAATCACACCTGGGATAAAATTGTTAATATAATTTGTGTGTTTCATAACACCCCGAATATTTTGAGGGTTTAAGATTTAAATTCCATTCCTTGGGTTTGGTACATGAAAGCCCTTCGGTTAGCTACTAAGCTATGAGAGTGGGGAGTATATATGGGAGTAAGGATACAGAGGAAGAGACAATATCTGATATGTACTAAGGTGGGTGATGGTGGTGGTGGGTATTATAGGGAGAAGTGAGCTGTAGCTGATCCTCTTGTGTCTGTCATCTAATGCGTGTTCTGTTATGTAATGCAAAGTAACGCAATAAAGTTCATAGTCCTTGGCTATGCAAACATATTGGAGGACTGTCGATTTGTGCACTCGACTCTCTCGTC
>JABASC010003394.1:0-14304 GCA_019776185.1 Plutomurus gul
ACTGAACTGAATTCACGTTGATTTAATAGTATTGTGGTTGTAATGAATTTTTCATTCGGCACGATCAGCCCAACAACATGGGATTTATTCCTATTTTCAGGGTAGACAGAGAGAGATACTCACAGCAACACAATCGCTACCGATAATCCTTTTCTGCATTGCTTTGCTGCTATCAACTATAAAGCGTGAGGACGTCGTGCTACACCCACTGCTACGAAAACTTTAGTTACTGTAGAATAGAGACAAGGAAAGCACATCCTTCTAAAAGTCAACGAGCTGAGACGAATCTTTTCTTCACGGACTTTTCTATTCAATGGCTTTCACTTTCCCCTGTCGTTTCACCCTGTCTAATTATCAATTCGCCCCCAATCCTACCCTCACACAATAGATGAACACATGCATGTCTCACTGTGTCATCCAAAATGTTGGCTATAAATAAACCTCACCATGTGTGTGTTGTCTGCATATTCACATGTGTGTAGTATAGACATTTAACAATTTTAAATTGAAACTTAGCAATATATCGCAGTTCTTGTGTTTTCAGATTTTTTGATACTTTAAAATAACTACACGTCAGTTCAAAATATTATTATATAATATTATTTACTTTCATAGCTAATAAACAGATATAATGGGCTATTACATGGTCACAATTACTTATTTAAAAGAAACAAAATGTAATTATCGTGAATAGGATCAGACATATTTTATGTTACTATTTACCGGTACGTATGAGAAGATGAAGGTGGGCATTGTGGAAATCGGGATATATTAATACGAGTGTTATAACATGAACAAATTGGAAAATAATAAGACAGCATTATGTACAAAGTGTACACAGAGCTAACACCAAATTATTATTATTACGTACAGTGTGGGGACAAGCTATTTACATTCCTCTGCACTAATACGACAAAATTATTAAAATCCAGCTTCACCCCTAAAGTAGTTAGCGTGTTCCTCGGTGTTGACTCATAGCTGAAGCAGAAACAATCGTTTTGGTGGTGCTCTCAAAACATTATCGAATACGTTCCCTTTTCCCTTGTCTAGCGCTTTCACTTTATTAGAAATGAGATGAGAATGTTTGCCATATAATACATTTTGTATCCTTTCGGGCCTATTATTCCACACAACTTTTCAACTGTTTGCTTGAATCCTCTTTTCTGTTGCTGCCGAAACATGGGCTCACAGGTCACTCTCTTGTAATAATCCTTGGTAACATCAGCCAACAACTCAAGTACAAATAAGCCCGAAGACAAGTTTTCTCTTGCAGTTTTCATCATACAATATATATACAGTTACTACTACTGACACAATAGATCATCAGATCAGCAGATCATTTAATTACTTCAATAAACAATATGTACTCTTCTCAATTCTCATCTCTCTGTCGTGTAAACAAAGGAGACGACAATCCGAATGGGAAGCCTCACAGTTTATCTCCTTATTACATGTACACAGTGTTCGTGTAGTTCGTACCAGTAGCTATGGGCAGTTCATTCAAATAAACTTATAAATATAAAACCTGTAACATCTGCAACACATACATACGTTTCATTTTGTTCTCATTTCTTCATTTTAAAAATCTTTTTACAATATGTTTCACGTAAAATCCCTTTCCCCAATTGTACACACAATTTCATATTTACCTTTGAGTTTTATTACTTGCTTTTCTTGAATTTTTAGCGACCTACGTATACATCACATTCTGATCATTTTAAAGAATAATGATAATAAAGTTTAAAAGACGTTTTGACAAGAATTCAATTTGGAGCCACTGAAATGATCATGTTGTGACTATGTAGTCGTGCAGCTCAGTTTTAGCGCAATTCTGAAACACAGCGAGGAGCAATTGTCTACAAAAGTCCACGTAGATAGTTTTTATGTCTTGTCTTCAGTTCTTTGTTTTACGAGACTGATTGATCTCTCTCTCTCTCTGTGTATACCAATCTGTATGTACATATAGTACTACAGGGCTACTGAAACAGTATCTAGCTCCTTCACTGTGTAGACACATCAATCGCAACACTAATACCTTCGAAGTCTCCTTCAACTATCTTTACTCTCCTTGAGCATGGAATTTTCTACTAAAACCGTAAACATATTTAGAAAAGTAAGACAAGTCAACTTGCTACAGAGAAAAGTCAATTACTGAGAAAGCTATTTACAAGTCGCTCCAGGTGGGCTTGCACTGTGCTCTCTCTCTCTCTCTCTCTCCTTGTCATACTCTCCACTCACTCTGCGACTCACTCCTCTCTACGTTCTCTTGATGCACACGAGCAAAAGACAACAATTCTGTTTGTTTTTTACAGTCGCTTGTCACTGCAAACACATGGCTACTACGTCTGCTTCTCTTTTCTACCCATCCAACTAAATATTCCCCGTTTTTTCAATAATTCCACTCTTCCAACCAATTTAGCTAATTATCGTGATTCATCTGTAGATCCAAGAAATTATTAATCCCAAAAGAACTCATTTACCATAATGTATATTTTCCATTTTCCCTTTTCAGTTCCTATTTCCTGTGCAATGTGTGAGAGGGTGCAGAGTGAACTTGAGCAGTGGGTGCAAGAATTAAACTCTTAAATCTTTGTAAAAAGTAAAGGAACAGACCTCTGAAAGCTGTACTACTAGCTTCCATGATGAGTTGGTGATGATGGTGTCCAAAAGCATGCTTGGCACTGACGTTGTTATTGTCAATGGCATTGGTGGCGTATGACAATGGCTGAGACTGTTGGTCTTGTCCATTGGCGTACGCTCCGTGGTGATGGGAATGTATAAAGTCGTTGTCTGCACCCTCGGGACTATTGATGTGGTGGTGGTGCAAGTGGTGGTGGTGGTGACCTGCAGAACATACGTTATCTTTATTGCCAATAATGAAATAAATCAGAAGAGAGCGGGATGGACTAACTCTCTCTCTCTCTTTGGCTCTGGTTTAATGTAAGCACCGGAAGTACTCGTTTGCAGCAATACAGATCTTTACGAAATAATTTGTAATTCTACTATTTATTTTCTCTCAGACATAGTACAGTAAAAATTCATATGATGACATGCATAAAATTTCGGAGCAGTACTTGGGTGGAAGGAATTGGCCCATGACGACTCGACAGCAGCGGCTTGGTGGAGGACGGCAGCGGCTGCAACCGCTGCTCCCGCAAATCCAGAAATCATTGTGAGACTGTGAAATAAAAGAAAATATTTTTGTAAATAACAGGGATTTTCTGGTGAGAGTCGATCTTAGACGAGTGCACGCTGTTGAAGTACGTATTTAATTCCTTCATAACGTTTTCGACGCACACACAGTGATTCTTGATAGGTTTCTTATTGGCAAGTAAGAAGTGCACCCCAATGGGTCCGGAAATGGGTTTACATTGTATTCATTCATACGAAAATATGTGTGAACACTTTCTTTCTTTCTATATCTGTCCTATGTCGTGACTTTCACTGCTCTCTCTACGTCTTGTCCTTGGCATGGAAAACAGAGTCAGCTTACTAACAACTACTATTAGTAAGCAGATTGCAATTTCTATCCCTATTATCGTTACAGGGGGAAAACATTCGCCTTTCCATCATTTCTTATGTATTAAGCATTATTGCTGCGAACTAGTGGTGTACGATGTGTAAGTATTCGATTTATCCTTCAAATTGCATAATAGAATTGCTTTAACAGTTTATTTGTGCTACAAATTATTTTAAAGTCAACCACCGTGATGTCATTATGCCAAAGAAAAGGTTTTACACATATCTGTAAACGGATAAGCATATGCCAGTAGCAAAGATTTATAATTTTCTCTAATCAATTTTAATTTTTTAGAACGAGTCCTTCAGTAGGAACAAGAATTCTAGTGTGTATTTTGGTCTTTATGTGTCTTAAAGTGTAAATGAATGAAGCGACTACTGTATTAACGGGAATGACTGTCACTTTGTCGTAAGTAAAAGCCAGTGGCGAATGATGATGGTAACAAAGGAGAGGGTAGTCCAAGTGTTGAGAGGAATTTCTTCACTCCACTATCTCCTTCTAATATAGTGTAGGATATATCTGTATATGAATCTATAGCACATTATACTTTTATTCCATTCAAGAGTTGAACAGTCCGTTATCAGTGTGTGGAATTCTTTGAAGAAGTGAATGGCCCATTGTTTTGGTACGGTCTGTGTTTCGATTGAATGCATCAATGAAAATCTCTTTGACTTTTGACTTTGAGGTGAAACTTTTGTGAAAGAGAACCTTTCGTGTCTTTTCATTTATTATAGAGAAAGCTTTTGAGAAGGGGTGAAAAGATAAGAGAGCAACAGTTTATTGTTCAACCATTGTGTCACCATTGTGTCGGCTTTCAGTGAGAAGAGCAGCTTTGAAAAATCTCGACTAATTTTATTAAGTGCAGAGTTTACTTTGCACAAGATTAAATCTGCATACAACCAAAGACAGCAATTTAGTTATTAATTGTAATCACAGTAAATCATTTATATATATTTCTCGGTACTGCTACATATGATGTAGAAAATTTTACTTGAGATTAACATTGGAGGTAGGTATAGAATATTTGCGATTAAATTTTTATTTGAATGTTTACAATTGCATTGGTGTGACTGCAATATAAGAATTATGATACATTAAGTCTATACTGACAATGTTCAAATTAGGTCAACTACTTTATTCTAAACGTCCTTTCTTGATGTAAATCCACGAGTATTTACAGCATTAAATATGCGTGCAAAATCTGTATTACTGAAAAAGAAACGTCTTACCCTGAATAAATAGTTTTCACTTGTAGTTTTCCATCGTATCAGTTTAACCTTCACCAGTTAAATTAATTCCCTCGTTATTATTTCGTGATGATATTTTAAAATCACAATTCGAATTATTTTTTTATGTGTAAAGAGAAGTTTTCAATATTTCACTCGAGATTTTTCAACTTGAACGTTTATTAAAAATAATACAAATATCCAATTAAATAATGTTAACGTTGTTTTAGATTTTTGTGTGACTTCATTCTTTCCTTTTAGTATAATTAGTTAATGCACTTCATTTTGTGGCTTGTCAATAATATAAGTTGTCTGCATTTAATTCTGTACACATTAAATTACACGTTATCGTCTTAGGATGCCCACATTGCTGTCTGTATCTGCAATATAGTACGTAGTAGTGACAATACTTTACACTGAAACTGTCTGAGAGGAACACTTGCACCGCTGTGTAAAAGTGTAGGAGTGGTGGTGGTGGTTGTGTGGTAGCGTGTAGGGAAGTGAGTAAGATGAGACTGAAGAGACTTGAACTCTGCAAACGCATCACATCATCCGAATTGTAAAGTCAGTCGCCCGCATGATGAAAATGATGATCTACCCAAATGTACACATGCATACGTGTATACAAGATAGGGAGACTACTCACTGTTTGTTCTGTTGCTGCTCGCTTTTACTCTCAGTCGGACTTTCTTCAAACACTTTCTAATGTTCGTCTGCACGCACGGAAAGCAGAGGTGACGAAGTCTACCTAAACAACTACACCAAAGAAAGAGACAATTTCCAGCATTAACACCTATTCGTATTTTATACAGAAATTACGTTTTTCCAAAATTATTTCTAATGTCGTACTGTTGCTTCAAGTTTGTCCTTATCGCCGGTCTGAATCTGAATAAGAAATATCTCAGAATGCCCTCTACTTTAAATTTCGACTTTTTAACTTAATTTTTGTGTGCTATTATGCGTACGACATTTTCACAATTAAGCAAAAACAACTTTTATAGAATATATTAATCACAATTAATATTTCCAACTGTTTCTCTTCCTTTGAGCAAAGTTAGTGACTTTACAAGCATTAACTTATTTTCTGTTTAGTGCATTGTTAAATTGGGGGAGAGAGTTTAATTAAAGGTAAGTGACTTGAAGGGGGGAGGGGTAATAATTAAACTTACATTTAAATTGAATAAAGTATGTATTTTTATCAGTGAGGTTTAGGTTGTGGAAAAGTCCAATATTCCGGCTAGAGCCCCAAGTTTCAAAATCTGTCAATCATTTTTCGTTCTACTTGCTTTTCTGTACAATGCATGTAGATCTCTGTATTCTATTCTGCCTCTGGTTGTGCCATTTTTATTGCCACCGCTCAACAATACGGCTGTTGATTGCTAAATTGTGGCACTATTCAGGTTGCGCACCCATATCGTGAATTCCCACAGCCATGAGCATTAACATGAGAAGGAATATTAAGATTTCTCAAAGCACGTATTTCCTTCATTCAATTTGTTGTTACAAGCCACAAGCATCCAATATCTTGATAAAATTGAGAATATACACAGCAAAATCAAAACTAGGCCTTTAGGTTTCAATTTCGAGTGACGAAGGACGACGAGTTGCTTGCAATTTTTATTTACTCTCTTCTGCCCTTTGAGTGCACATGACCATCTTATTACTACATTGGCAGAGGTGTTTCACACATGCAACATGCAATTGCTATACATCATACACATCTACTTCCCTGATTTTCACACATGTATTTTTGTAATTGCGTTGAAACCGTACCAGAATTACCAATTTCAACGGAAATGTTAGCCTTCCTAATTCTTCTTAACGGAGGAAGATTTGTTTCGTTCATATTTCTAAATTTGTTGAAGAACGATGCAGGTTCTCAAATTTAACTTTTGAATTAATGATAAAATGGAAATTATATCATAAAGCACTTGTTTTTCAAAAACATTTCTTTCATTAAATTAACTGTAGCACTAGTAACTAAATTTCCACTAATGTAAACCATGTGGTAAACCATGTATCGTATACTAACCGAGCGTATTTTTTATTCTGTGGGAAGTGTAGTCTGTAGTAAGGCAATTACTAGAAAATGCAATTACGTTTAGCGGATATAAATTATTTTATTCATTTACAAAAAAATAACGTGAACGGAGGTACTTGGTTTCGCTTATTATATTGTAAATATCACACATGCAGTTCTCCAAAAACAATGATATCAACTCCGCCATTTATCTAGCACAAATTGAGCTCCTCTTTCAGCAACTCCAATTGTCGGCGCATTTGTGTTGGACGTAACGATATCAGGGAAAATTGATGCATCTATAACCCTCAAATTCTTTGTTCCCAAAACAAAGAGTTCAGAATTCACAACTGCCTCTGGGTCACTCGGTTTCCCCATTCTGGCCGTGCCTGCAAAATGCCAGATCGTGTAGGTCAAGTGTCGTACAAAACATTCCCAATAGGCATCAGTGCGGAAGGGGTGGGTTTGGCACGGTTGAAAAGGGAACGGAGACAGTTCGGCTCCTAATCTCTTAAAGCCCGGAGAATTCTCCGATATGTTTACCGCTCTTTGGATTCCTAAAGATTTCATTACAATCACAAATTGTAATACATTCAGAATTACTTATGAAATATTTTACGAGTGACTTTTTCTAATTGGTACCTTCAACTAAAACCTGAATATCCTTTTGTTGGGCATCCGACAAATATTTTGGCTCAAACAAAGGGTCATCTGTATAATTCGAAGATTTGAGTGTTAATGCACCTCTGGTTCTTGGTCTTGCTAGATACACGAGAATCCAAAAACCATCTCTTCCGATAACAGGTCTAAGAAAGTCTTCAGCAGTGCGTTGATCAACATTGAAAACATTTGAAAGTAATGCCGGCATAAATCCAGAGGCACCAAAGCCATTAAACATGTACTGGGTGTCGGGCCAGTCAAATTGGCCTTCTTCTTTTGCAATATTTGACACGTGAAAACTGGTGGCGTGAACAGCAGTTTGTGTTAACACACCAGTGCCGTCAGTCACAAATTCTCTTACAGAATCCAAGGACAAATCTCGTTCCGGTAGAAAAGATTTCGGTTCATTTATAAGGAACGGTCCCTGTAATTACAATTTGAATTTTTAAAACTACAGTAAAAGACGAAGAATTTTTGGAACCGGCAATACTTACAAGCATAGTGCCGATATGATCTTGGAGATTTTTTCCAACTGGTAAGTTCACTCTTACAGGAATCTGAACAACAATAACACACTGTTAGAGTATCGCACAAAATGTGAATGTAAAATGAAATAGCATTGCAAAAATTTACTCCGAGTGAGTCTAGATGAGATTTGGGCCCGATTCCTGAGAGCATAAGCAATTTTGCAGATTCCAGAGATCCAGCAGATAAAATCACTTCGTTGGTAGCAAAAGCCGAATGCTGTTTCCCTTGCTTCTCATATTCGATCCCGTAAGCAACGTTATCTTCACGTAATAAAATCTTAAAGAAAAATTTAATTTAATTTAATTGAACTTTAGCCAATGTTTTATTACTGTACAGAGGTTAAGGATACCTTGGTGGCTCTGGAAAACTTTCGGATGGTTAGGTTCTTCCTCGTACGTATTGGATCTAAGAAAGCTGTTGAAGTGCTGCAACGACGCCCTTTACGTTGAGTTAACCTAATGGTGGCAGCACCTTTCCATTGGCGAAAAGGAGAATTGAAAAGAAAAGAAAAATGTATTTCCCTGAAAAGTACAGCAATTTAATTGACAAAGTTCAAATTAAAGAAAGGAACAAAAATTAATTTAACTACCTTCCACAAAGGGGCCATTTAGGTCAGTTCTTGGAATACCGGACCACTCACAAGCTTGAAGAAACTCTTCTGCTAATGGCAAAAATGGAGGTTTCCCAACGGTCAAATATCCGTTGATGTGATGATATCGCGCTGAAAATGTACAAAGAGCAGGTTGATTCTCCGATAACTTTATAAAAATACTTTTGATTTGAGTATGTGACGGTTTCACTCACGGTTAAAGGAAGAGTCAGGTGTTGTTTCACATTCCAAACAATAATCCTCCGATTTTGTAAAAAATGGAAACAGTTTGTCGTATCTCTAATCATTCGATTGAACACAAAAAATGATTCATATCTAAATACATATGTGAGCTGCAATATCAGGTTGTGCAAGAATGATTTCTAGGCTGGGGTCAAAATAATCGTACAGTGGCTTATTTGATGTTGACTTTAACATACCAAAAAACTGATGTATTTACGTAAAACAGACAAAAAATTTCCTCAACATTTTCTACAGAACGAAGTTTTTAAACGTTTTCTTTAGCATTCGGCCGAATTTTTGATCTCATTCCAAACAGTAAATTAACATGATATGGCTAGAAACTTCAAGTAATCACCATTGGCTAGGATTGAAAGCTGAATCTCTAGCATGACGTTCAAAATCACCCCCACCCCCACCCAAGAAATTATATAATCCCGCCACTGTGAGCGGTTATCAAAAGCCGAAAATTAAGAACCACAAAGCACAAAAATAAATTGTGAATTTAAATTCGAATTTTCATCCCGAAGAACTTGTAATTGCTGTGGACCTCTAGCAGATTTCATTTTTGCCCAGCCTTATGTGTTTGAAAACGAAATAATGTATTTATACCCAAAGTTCGTTCCCTGTAATGTTTGCCCAATTGTTGTAATCGCTCGGATGACCTCGCAAATAAATCATCCTAAACAAGGATAAAAACAAAATTATTGTGGAATTTTCAATACAAAGCCCTGAAGAGTTTCTTAATGAACATTCTTACCAGTTTAGATTTGATGACCCACCCAAACCTTTGCCTCTAAAAGGATTACAAACAAATACAACAAAATTACACAATTTTCATGAATGCTTACAAACTTCGATTATGAAGAGCAAACCAAACGACCTCAAAGTAAGGGGCAACGTAAAAGAACAACAATTGTCAATCATGTGTCAAAATGTCTTATAGCACATGACATCATAATTGTATATATTATATAAACTGTATACCTTAGAATAGTAAATTAGTCACATTGGCTTAGCATTCATACCTAAACTAAATTTTGTATTCTGTGAAGCATTATGCAAAAATCAGTGCTCGGTGTTGATTCCCTGGAAAACACATTGTGGTTGTACTGTACATAAAGCGAATCTGTGAAAAGTCGTAGGTAAAGAGCATGTAGGTGCTCAACCAAGGGCGGGTATAGGTTACGGTTTTAAGTGTATAACCCCTCTCCCTTCGAAATTTAGCTAAGCACTAGATATGCAATTCTTTTGCCAAAAACGCCAAAATTGTCGCCTGCGACGCTTTTTCTCGCAAGTTGTAGTGCAAAATTCACATACTTTTTCCTAAATGTTATTTATGTTCTTATTCTCGATGAATTTAACCAAAAATTTTTATGTCTTACGGCCAAATTTCTGTTTCTGGTTCCAATGAAAGTACACTCTTACTCAATACCCCCTTCACCCCTGTGCTCAACCTGTAGGCAATAATTTTGTAGGTGATTTTTTTTTGGTTTGATAAAATTATAAACAGTTAACAACTAGTAGGTGTGTCCCAAATATTTCAGTCAAAACATGTAGGTAATTTATGCAAAATTATATTTCTGTGTGATGTCAACCTCGACACGACGTCGTTTAAGTGGCTTTGATTTGATTGGACTGCAACGAGTGATGAATGCTTTTAACTTGGAAAAATTATCATCGTATTTTATCATTGGAAAAAATGTCACCTACGAATCGTCATTACTTACACATTTTCATGCCTACAAGTTGGTTGCATCGCATCTACGAATATCATACCTGCAGCGGACCTAGCAGTAGTCTACCTACAAGTTGTCGGGAAACCAGCAAAAACAAAAATAGTCACACACAACTAACAGTAAAAAATTTCATTGTTGACAGGCACATTTGAATTTTTTTAGCTGGTTTCACCAATGCACGTTGATTGTTGTATTCACATCGACCTTTAGTAAAAGTAATTATTTGGAATTTACTGAACTAAAGCTTGGCTGGATGAAATATTATTTCCATACAATCAGAGCCTTGGGTTTCACATCACAACACCTTTTGCCCACTTTCGTCCACAGCAGTCGTATGGTGGACGTACGAAAATCAGAAGGAGGGTTTGGTTTACCGATTTTCTTTGAAGTGTTTACGGAATCTGTTAAAATAATAAATGTCAAATATTTTGCAAAAATAATTGTACCTGGACCACAAGGATTGCTGCAAAAAATAAAGTAAAATATTTTACAAAATTGCTGTCCAAATATCTCCCCACATTATAAATAAATATATCAGATTAATATAAATATATATTAACCTTATTATACAGCGATTGGCAAGCTGCTTTTTGTGGTTCGGTTAAGAATCTGTAGTCAACATCGGTATGGTTGATAAGCGCGGGAGCCAGCAATGGTATGTACTGCAGAGGATTTTCCTCTCCACCCCGTTCCAGTAAAAGTACACTAAAATGTGCAGAGAGACGATTTGCTACGACACTTCCGGCAGAACCGGCGCCCACTAAAATACACTGCACACTTCAGTAAAGATCTCTATATTTCTAATGCTTCTATTATTTAAATTCCATTGTTTTATGTTTGACTGTTATCATTTCGATTTTTTTTTCTTACCAACAATGAAGTCAAATATCTCAGCCGGGTGAGTGGCAACTAAATTATTCTCCGAAGCTTCACTCAAGATTCGTTCTGACTGTTTGTCTATATTATAATACTGATGAATGGTAGTGTCCAGTAGCCCATACAAAACCATAGACACTAAAGGCACTAGATTCATACTGAGAGTCATGGCTGTAATTTTAAAACTAACAACACAATTAAAAATATTATCAGAAATATAGGTAGCCCGAGCGTATCTGATCCCGGTCCAGATTCCTACTGTTCCACAAAGCTGGCGGACACGTCAAACACAAATGCACAAAGTCAAAGAAGCGAACATCAGAGGAGTGCTCTATGAATTCCATGATTCCATGTTCGACTTAGGAACGTTTTTTTAATGATATTTAGCTAGTATTAGCTAGCAATCCAGGAATTGGTACGGGTTGCATATTGATACGTGCTAATCGTCTCAAATTTGCCGACGCTGCGTACTTTAACCATTGGAAGACGCGGATGAGACGTATTTTGATCGTATACACGTCAGGGAATGCAAAAGTACACGGCTGTGGGAGTGTCTACGGGGAATAACTCAACAACTACAAAGCACCTGGTGGATATCAGGTATTTCCTACTGGCCGCTCGTTCTCTGTAACGCTGTAATTGATTAGACACAGAGCAGCGACTTCATTCTATGTTAACTTAAGGCAGCTTTTCGTCACAGAAGGGCATTCATTGCAATATCCAAGCAATATGTACATACTTACACCTGTTGTGCAAATCCTACATATACAATATAACTTTTTCAGTCAAATGGTTAAATCAACCAACTTTTTGTCTGGATACTCAAATGACTTGCGNTTAAATCAACCAACTTTTTGTCTGGATACTCAAATGACTTGCGAAAAACGATTCGTACAACAAAACTATATTTGTCAATTATTTAAATACTCAATAATGTTATACCTTAACACACAGTTTCGATGTCACAATAAAACTAACAATAAGGTACATGTAGTAAGATGTAAAATTATTGTAGCTATAAGTCAAGGATGTATTAGGCAAAATGTAAAGCTGGTAATCTTGATTTATTTTTAACGATTGTGTACGTGGTATTTATTCTAATGTGTAAGACATGAACAATGCATTCCAATCTTGTCTTGTGTGGCAGACAGACGTCGGACGGACAGGTACAAAAATTATTAATCTGTTCATTATATGGTTGCAAATTTCTGAGCATTTACAATTACAGATATAAACATAACAATGTTTAAACAATTTATGAGATTCTTCCATCCCCCGAAGTGATTTAAATGATTTTTTTCATAGACTCACAAATAAAAATCATTTGTATAACAATTTTTGTTAAATGTGTAATTTTGGGATTTTTATGCAAAAGTGCATTATCAGTTAATTGGAATCCTGCTGGAAACATGGAGCATTTTGCATAACTTTGGTTTATCGCAATTTGCGAACATCTCTAGTTAGCCTTGAACAGTGTGGCACTCCTGGATTTCACCTTTCGGCACTATTAATTCGACTCGTGTATTAACAAATAAGATATGGTGGGAATCCCTTTACCTATTAATTCAGATAATGAATGAATAGGAGCCATAATTATTAGCATTCTTGGTTCCACTCGGAAACTCTAGCAAGCTTCTTACCTAGTATTCACTATTCACTAAACAACTCCCTTCATACGGTGTACTGTCAAGTGACGTATACAACTTGGTCTCATCTCTCATGTCTACAAAAATCAAATGGAAAAATTTCATACGGGGAAGTTGTGTAATTATAGCATTGCTATAACTGCAGTTAACACATAAAGTGGTAAAGGAGAACTTAGGCTTATTCCGCAATTTCTGAATCACTAAAATCATACGAGTCGTAAAATGTACAGAATAATGATGGAAATCTTTTTCTTCGTGGAAAATCGGAACGTAAGTAGTTATCCAGACTGCGACCATGCCTAAATAGGGTAAAAACACCAATTCTGTGGCATCAATCCGACTCTGTGATTAGGAAATCCCACCGAAGCACATAATTATCAAATAATTGGCAAATTACAGTCATAAAAGCTCTGACGAAACGAAAGCATACAATGCTGCATGCCATTGGTCGTTTGGGGTTGATTGGTAGTCTATCGGTGTGGGGGTGGATTACGAATGTTTATCTTAAGGAATCCCTATGTTCTTACGACTTCCGTTTTTCTCAAAGAAATATTTGCACGTTATCCACCTTATGGTAATTAGGTAGCGAAATTATTTCCATTATATTGCTACCAATAACAATTTTAAACATAAATCTTTTGTACTGAACAAGGTCGAATGAGAAAAAAAAATAACTACAACTTTTTCCTGCGTTTTCGCTGTGTAATTTATAATTATTTGACTTTATATTCATTTTAAATACACATTAATAGAATTCCGAGGCACATATAAATACTGTACGTAGATATTGAAAATAGAACGCACAAACCGCAATACCTGAATATTTTAGCGCTTACAAGAAGAGCAGCATCACGCGTGTGAAATTGCCAATACGCGTTAATACTACCGTGTGTGTACTCACTTGCAGCATTCTGTCCACACACAACTCAGCATTATAAAAACAGGTAGTAAAAAGTAAGACAGGAAGATAATTGTTCTGTTAATAACTGCATTTATTTGCCTCTCTCTCTCTCTCACTCCCTGTCTCAATGCCAAGTTGACTGGGAATGGTTCGCTTCACATAATGATGAACGTGGACGTGACTGCAGAGAATAATATTTATATCTATATATGCATTTCAACTACAATATTTTACTGTAATTAATATTAAGCTTTAATGTTACAAAAACAATAATTTCTTTTCAATAATTTCTCCAGTTCATGTATTTTAATTTTCTTCTTTTTCCTTCTAGTATTTATAGATACATTAATTTTATCGGA
>JABASC010003395.1:0-14302 GCA_019776185.1 Plutomurus gul
CACTACAAGTTCAAATGACCTCTGCTAAAACCTTTGCACTTTCATGCATGTACTGATAATTTATAATTTAACTTTCCCTTGGGTAAATCAATTACACACGTGCGGTGCCCGCCTATGACGCATTTAGCATTCAAATTGGATTCCCCGATAGAATCTCCAACTCGAAATTGGTTCAACAGCAGGGTTGACCAACCCGTCTCTCACGGTAAATAGGCTTACCATATCAATTCGATAAATTGTCCAACACCTGCAAATACAATCCTAAAGGCTTTTCTGCTTGTTATTTATGGGTATTGGACAATTTATCCAACTGATACGGTTGGCCCATTTACCGAGAGAGAGAGGAAACAGTTGGTCAAGCCTACAGGTGAACCAATTTCGAGTTGAAGATTCTAACATGTTGGTGAATCTATCGGAACCCACTATTGTGACTTTTGTTTGAGGCAGAAAGATAGTAGATCTGAAAATAGGAGCTCAACCAAACAGTAGCGGATATGACAATAATTCAGCTTGAAGGAAAACCATAAACTGGACAGAAAAATTATTCATTGACTATTGGCACTTTTGACGACACTGTATACTGAAAATTCACTTTGACCATGATATTTAGAAGAAGAATTTTTTATGTGAATAATCAGTCATAACCACTACTTCCTTGGGGGATTTCCTTGCACTTTTGTAATTAACGTACAGTACGCCACCAAGAAAATTTTTATTGCGGTAATTCACATTTAGCTTTCAATAACAGCGATCGGATAACAACGTGGCAGTTGACAGTGATACCAAGTGACTGTATCGCCTCGAATAAAATTCAGCATGCAGAAAATGAAAATTATACATATCAATTCCGTGATAATTAAATAGTAAATTAAATTGTGTCACTGAGATTTAAATACATATACCCAATCTATAGACCAACTTTAGGATCATAATACCGTTATCTCGTATTACTTGTACACCAATAACACCGTAAAGAAATGTAAAAGGTTATAAAAGAGTTATTCGATAATGAAATATACAATAGTTAGTGTACGAGAGAAATATTTGCTGAAATGAAATCTTTGTGTGGTCATCTTGGGTACACAAAATGATAGGAGACAGCAAAATTAAATATATTGACTACGACATTGCATTCATGAAATGCGTAAGATACGGGGGATGGGGTTGAGTTACGGGGAATAACGTCGGTTTGCTTGGGTCAAAATTTCATTTCATTAGCACTACAAATCTAGTAACTATTTAAAATAAATTTGAAATGCAAAAATATCTGCGCGGTGCACCTCACCAACGTACTATGTATATAAAAACCTTAAATTTTGTTTTTGAGGTTTTCGAAGAAATAAAACATGCTGATTGCTAAATATGAATTCAAACTCTTACAACCTTGGCATTGATTAATTAAATAAAAACTTCTGGATCTCAAGGTCATTGTGGTTTATTAATCGGCAAGCGTTCGTCTACAAACCGTAAACTTATTCATGAATACGTTTCACAAAGGTGCTGATTGCTACTATGTGAAATATTTGAAATACTGAAAGGTTACCCTTTCTCGGGTGGCCGGCTACCCTTATATAAAACTCTGAATTTTGGTTTAAACCCTGTATTTTTCTTTTACGTTTACCAAAGAACGGCTTTGGACATATGGGTGCTCGAACTCTGGCCGAAATCGTAGCAATTAGCGTAGGAAGGTATAAGATTGAGAAGTGCTAGGAACCAAATAATGAGTAGGAATAGGATTGTAACTGCGTATGCTGCGTAACTGCGACTGCGGAGAAAACTGGTCTGATGTCGCCCCTTATAA
This sequence comes from Plutomurus gul, assembly GCA_019776185.1. Taxonomy (NCBI): domain Eukaryota; kingdom Metazoa; phylum Arthropoda; class Collembola; order Entomobryomorpha; family Tomoceridae; genus Plutomurus; species Plutomurus gul. Next base: position 1,802 of record JABASC010003395.1, read on the forward strand.
ATATTCAGAAAATTATAAAGTAATTTCGGAACTGAAACCCTTATAAAAGCACAGAACCATAGAAACGGTTCATGCACCTCGGGTGTAGCTATGGTATACATTGGACATGTGAGTGTACCGACTTAATTTGATATTTTGCAAATAAGACTAGAGCAGGTGACCACAATTACTACCCGATTGGGCTGAAACTTAGTATGTAGTCTAAGAGGCATGGTAGAAACGCATGAACTTAATTTGTTAAGGATGAGTCGTTTACGGTCAAACCGAGCTGATTCACACTCAGTTGCTTTCCAAACAATTATGCAATTATGGTGTCACTCTCATAGTTAAGGAATAATTTGTAATTGAAATTGCGGTAGAAATAGGAATTTAATGAATTTCTTGCTGTGTTAAGGGTTTTCGAGATGATTAATAAATAAACGTTTGATGGGATAAAGACAAACATTTTTAACAGTTTCGAGTAGAGTAGAATATTTTCTTTGTGGGGAAAGCAAACAATCATGGTGTCAATCTCATAGTTAAGAAATACTTTTTATTTGAAAATCGAAAACATTTCAATTTTTGCCTTTTCCACCAGTTAAAATGTGATTTTCACTTTATTTAACTCATTGTTAGTGAATTTTTTGCACTTAACTTGAAGTAACAATTTTCAATTTGGTTACCTTTGTAGTTGGTTTCTGATTATCTTGACTGTTGCCATATGATTGGTATTAGTAACTGTGCGAGTCTGTATACCCTTTTTGTATGTTAAATTTTGAGAAATTTAGCTTCAAAATGAGCTACTATCGATCAAATTCCGTTCATTCGTTCGCACGCTATCATTTTTCAAACGCTTGAACCAATCATTGGGACACCCTGTACTACACCTTGGTTTCTCCCCTCATTATTGCGGTTCAATTGTAGTACGCCAATGCAGCATATCCTGGGTTATTGAGAATGTATCCTTTGCCCACCCCGCGAAAATCTGTCTCAGTTTGGATTTTCGTTTACCTCAAGTTCCAAGTTTTGGTACGCAGGTTCTATCGACATCTACTTTATATCGAGTGAACTGGTTTCCCTTCATATTTGCTTAGAAAGAAGCACACTTTTCATAATTTCTATGAAAATTTATTTTTTGTGAAAATAAAGAAAATGAACATTACTCATTATCAGTCAGTATTTGGTCTAATTTATATTTAAATGTACATAATACTAGAAAGCTCTCTAGATTCTCTACGTCCTGATGATCTCCGTTTTTTAATGAAGTTGTTTTCAAGCAGTAATTAGTGTTTTATAATTACTACTTGAAAACACAACTTTATTAAAAAACGGAGATCATCAGGAGGTAGAGAATCTAGAGAGCTTTCTACCACTACCTTTAAATATAAATTAGACCAAATAGTGACTGACAATAAGTTACCTTGATTAATCTTATATAATATAGGAAAAATCTATTAAACAGTATTCGACAGTAATTAATTGCATTTACCTTTCGTGTCAAAACTGCAGATATTGACATAAGCACAAAACACTATATTTGATTGAGGATTGACTTTACTATAGAAACAATCACATTTAGAATTATTTAAGCAGTCTCCAGTATGAGTTGCTACTCAAAGCATTATTGGGAATGATAAATTGGAAATTTTAGAAACTCGATGTAAGTAATTATTGTGAAATAGTGATTCTTGATTTAACTAAATCAAGAATTCTCAACTCAAATGTGCTTCTGTTGTGGCTGCTGTGCGCTTTTGGGGGGCAGGGGAGGCGGAATTTGAGGTTGAGCGGAGAGAGCACAACCTTGTGCTTTCTTTGCGGCATCTGCGGCCAATCTGTTCTGTCGCCTTAATATTGCCTTGTCGTGGTATCTTCTAATTTCCATCAATTCTTTCATTTCCTCTTTTTCGTCGTCGGACTGGTTTAGACGTAAAACAAGTGCTCTAGTTAAGTCTGCCATCGGTTGGCTGTACAGAACTTGACGTTCGTGGCGTTCCTTCGGAGTAACCCCTCTTTCCACCACCAACACGATTCTAGCCCACTAAAATCCCCATAAGACAGCATTGCAATTTTTCTAAGTGAAAACCATGAAATTGAAGTGTGGTAGTAGGTCACGTAATATCATCTCACCTGTCTTTGCCACTCATTCTTCGTCTCAGCTATCTTTGTGTACGTATTTCCCATCATAGCGATCAGCATGTTGATCAGAAGAATTGCCACAATCGCCATATACACCACAAATAGCAACTACGAGAATTTATAAAAACCTTGTGAATAACAATGTGGGACTTAAGTTATGAATCACAACAAAAAAATTGAAACATCCTCCTCATTATCATCGCATCGACCGTATGGACCGTATGTGGATCACAAAGTGGAAACATTGTTTAGCTAGCCACCGGCGATTGGGAAAAGGGGCCATACGGGCAATGAGAATTAGCTCGCTGGGGGACAAAAGGAGTCGTAGGGGCAAAAGTGGATTAACGTCAGGGTTTCGGGTAGAATGATTCCAAAGACATGAATTGGTGGCATTCACTGGAATTAACCGGAAAATTCCTCTAGACCCTAAGTGGAATTAACTGGAATTACTCTAAAACTTTCTAATAACCATATATTGTACAAATACATGTATCATTCTTGTGCTGGTTCTATTGTCGTTATGCATCCGCTTACAAGCTTTAAGTTTCAATTTAAAAACAAATTTTTATTCCATTATAAGGTGAGAGTTCGTTTATATTTTTAAATTCGTTCAACTGATGTTGCAATTACGCAATTTGAATGTGCACAGAATAAAAACAAAAACCTTTTTGGTGTGACCTTGGAGATATTCACACCAAAAAACTCTTAACGCTTTGGTTAGACTTCTCCTTTCGTTTTGCTTTCCTTTTCACTTCATTTTGCTGTCCTCCCAATTTCATCTTTTCAATTTATACTTTTTTGCAGTTTCACTTAATTTTCCTTTCCTTTTCCAAAATACATCGGCCGTGTAGGGGAAAATAAAGCAAAATGAAAGGAATTTGTGTGTAAACAGAAAAAGTTAAAAGGAAAGGACAGTTGCCATGACCACAATTTCATGATGAAAATGAAAGCAAAGTGAAATTATGAGGAATTTACTCTAAATTAAATCCTCATGGAAATCAGATGAAAATTAAAGGAAAAGCAAAAGGAAAGGAATCTCGTAGTCTAAATCCAGCGTAAACCAATTAATTCCATTGAATGGCATTAATTCCAGCTAATTCAACTGGTATGGAATTAACATGTCAAAAAATGATTAACGAGTTCATCAAGTGATTAACATGTTTTGCTACTGCCTCTCCACGTTGAATTTGTTCTGGAAATTTAAAAATTTGCTATTTTATTAACATTTTGCCCATTTACCAAGGTAGGCAGGTAATAAGGAAAAAACGGCTAATTTACGAACACTGACAGATTGTGAGTGGAAAGAGTCACCTTTGCAATGAATTCATGATCTGTACAATGGAAGGAGTCAAACATCCAGTCAAAGGAGGCCAGAGAAACCATGAACATTCCAACAATAGACTCTGCAGGTGTTCCAAGTGGATTTTCCACGTTTCCACAGGCGCTAGGTTTGTACGATAGGAAAATAATGAAAAATGACTGGGAAAAGCCCATCACAAAGATTAAGTAGATAGCAACAAAACGCAATAAGTCTCCCGCTAACATTCTGTAGATCATCACCACAAAAGGTCCAACAGTCTTGAATCTATTCCGAAGTTATGAAATTCCACATTAATCAATGGTTTTCTCTAGGCATTTATTTCCATGTAAGTAAAAACAAGTCATTGTAAACAAAATTACTACCCTCTACAAAAAAACAGGAAGTATGGAGTCGTGGTGAGCATAACCACAATCGCCGTGTTATCCTCCAACTCGTGCAGACACAACATTCTTAATACAGCCATCGAGAGGACGAGAGTACAGGAAAAGAGAAACATAACACGTGAAGGTGCTGTAGCCTATTGATTTCCAAGAAAGAAAACCGTTAAGGTAATTGACTGGCAATAGAATAAGATTTCCACGAAATTTTAAACTTTAATAAAGGTTCTTAATGAGAATATTTTTCCTGCATCACAGAAAAGTTGTAATTTTTCTTATAATCGATTATTATTGTTCCTTCTTATAGTTCAGATAAAGGTGTATTTTTGGTTTAAAGAAATGACAAAGGTGTAAATTGTCATGATTAACCAACTTTCAATTATAAAAACCCATTTTCTAATTAGTTCTCCGAATGACCTACCAAATTTTCGAAGAACATGGAGGCTCCGAGGAACTGGCATTCTCTGAGAGCTCCTAACAAGTATGACAGTGCCCCAGTAGCCATTAACAGTTCGCAGACTGTGCGTATCCAATCCACAGTTTTTTCAGGACGAGGAAAACACTTTCCCCAAATAGAGAATCCTGTTTCTTCTGTTCCATTCGTCGTGCTCGTTTTATTAAGTAGTGTTAGATTTCCCTGCACCAATGCAGATGCCATTACGAAAGATGAATTGCTGTCATCTGAAGATGGGAATATTTCCGTGGCATTTCCAAAAGTTGCAATCAGAGCTGTAAAATTGTGAACAGCAAGAATTGTTGTGCCAATGGTTGTTGCATTGGACGAATTGTTGCCGAATAAGAGTGTGGAATTGTGGTCTGTAGAGGGAGGCTTGTTGTCGCTCAGTTTTCCTTGTTTGTGCACGGGTCGGGTGACGAAGACCGTCATCGCTACCAGGAAATAAATAAAGAACAGGGTAAATTGCTTGTAAAAGCGAGCCTTGACAAATGTATTCCATTTGGCGTGCAACAGATCAATCACTGGTCCTTCCATCAATTCCAAATGCATCGTTGTTTCCCCGAACACAATGAGATTGAGAGCGGATTCTTTCTGAATTCCACCCGTGGCTGTGTCAATTGTGTCTAGTTGTGTCAAGGGGTAGGCTGCGCATGTAACACTGCCGATTTGCCAATAGATTTCACGCTCGATGTTCATAATGTGAAAGAAAAGGTCCTTGCGCGCCAATTTCGCTGCTAGCGTTAATGGTGTCAGATTTAAATGATTCTTGATGCTAAGCACTGCGCCTAATTCATATGCCATGTTGAACGCCGACTGAAACAAAAATGCAAATGCTTTATTTCATTAGACGGCCTTGCGGATTCAACCGGCAGGTCACAGGGAGACCTATTTGGATTGGGACAAATTCAGCTCAACAGAATAACCAAAGCGCCTCCCAGGAATCAATCCTGAATTTGTGTTTGCCTCGGAGCATTTAAAAAACTCAAGTGCCAGCTGGGCAAGGCCCATCCGAGCCGAGAGTCAAATTTTAGGTTATTACGATGTGTCATAAGTTTCATTTTTACCGAAAACTTACAAGTTTTTCATGAATTGTCAAAATATGTAGCACCATATTTCCATTTGTGTCTTGAGCATTTGGGTCAGCCCCTCGTGCCAAAATCAGTCGGTAGCACTCCTCCTGTCCAAGACACGCTGCAAAGGCATGCGGATACTCTCCCCAGTACACATACCTGGAAATCCCAAAATACGCTTCTACAATAATTGTAAGTCTCAAATTTTCATTAATCAACAATTTTAAATCCCACTTAAAGTCCCAACGGAGAATTCATGAAACTCGAAGACAGAAGAAAAATGTTTTGATTATTCGAAAAAACTATAAGCGGATTTAAAACTTACATTCTTAAAATACTTGTATAATGGAAACTAATAAAATAAACTGAAAATTTGATTGGACATGAAACGTGCTAATACTGAAACAATTAAAATGTTCGTTTAGCATCGCTATGTGATAAAATTGTTACCCTTCATAATTGGTATTGGGATCGAGTACACACTCCTCTTTTTCCAGAGAATCTCCCCGAGTGGGTTTTTGGTCTTCTGGGCCCATGAAGGAGCCAATGCATCGTTCCTGAACTTCGGCCCCATTGTCCAAAAGGAACTTGACCATTGCTGGATCTTCATTGACAATGGCCATATGAAGAACACTCTCCCCGTAATACTCATCGTCCATGTACACATCTAAGATTAGCTTCGGATAGAATTTGAGCATTCTCTTTGCCAACTCCGCGTGAACCGGACCCGCATTCAAGTAGCAAATATGCAAACCTGATTCCCCAACAGCTCCTCGCTCATCCAGACGCCAACACACGAACTTATACATGGATGGATCTAAGCAGAATATGCAAACGAGGCTGTAGTTTCAACAAATTCGTTCTGCGGTAGTGACCACAAGCATCTTATTTTTAAGAAGACATATTATGTGGGGAGGGGGAGGGGCGAATAATAACGCAAAAATAAATGTACATATTCAATTACCTTTGCAATCGGTAGGTTCTACATAGTTGTCGAAATCCGCCTCGTTCTTAAAAATGTGTTTGTGTTTGGGCCTGTCACGATTTCTCATGAGGACAATGGAAGAAATGTGGAATAGTTTCCCCTCACCATTGTTGTACAGGAATGGTTCGACCTTTGTTTTGATGGCTTCATCTAGCGCCGCGTAATTTTTAGTGGTGGACGCCTGCTTCGTCAGCTCTATTAGACTACCACCACCTAAATATATTAACATGTCAATTGAGAGTTTTGTATACACAGAAACAACCCATAAAATTGTTGACTGGAAAAAGAATTTGTCTCACCTTTAAGATCTAATAGTTTGTACACTTTCCTCGAACCTCCGTCCGCTTGTTTCTTCACACCATCAGATACATTTGAGTTGGCATTACCCATTTCGTGTTGTAATTGGTTATTACCTCACTATGCATAAATTGTTAAAACGAGCAAAATTAAAATTATTAATTTTCAAATTTGATTTCTGTACAAAACTTTGAGTATTTGTCTTTCTGGAACCTCCTCAGTTTCTTGTTGCAGACCACATTTGTAGTTGAAGAGAGGATTTAAGGTGTGCAGCCTAAAGTTGTTCTCCGCAGTACTTTACAAAAAAACTGTCTATAAATTGTTTCTCGTCTGAGTGCATGTGCACTGTGTTTCAGCTGAGACTACCTAATTCGGCAGTACCAGGCTCACGTTGGGCTACGGTTGTACCGGATTCCAATCAAATTATCCACTAGTCAGTCTACTTTCTTTATATGGTATCTACCCAGCTACCGTCAATTGCCCAAGTGGAGCCCATGGCGTGAGTGAAATATGTATAAGCACCTCACTAACAAAAACGAATTTCATGCTCCATTTCACAGTCAACGGAAAGAACATTTTTGCACAGAGTTATGGCTGATAATGGAAATTTTAATTAAAAATTAATTTAGTGTGCAATGTGACACCAAATCTCACAGAAATTGTACGCTGTATACTCTGAAATTAGTGTATGAATAATATAATCAATATGATTAAAATAATTTTAAGCATATATATATACGTGTATTGGGAATTATACATATTTTTAATGGGCATCCAAATGCAGTTACTACAAAGAAGAATTTCTATAGACTTGAGAGAAAAATCACACACACAACACAATTCTTATTGATTGGCCAAAGCCTGCTCTATTTGTACATTTACTGTATTTGCCTACTTTCCGGCGTCTCGTCAATACTTATACATTAGGCAGGGAAAGTTTCTCTAGCGGGAGAGTTGCTTTGCTGCATTGTATATGCAAATGGGAATTTTTCGGTTGCACCTAAAAGCTAATGCAAAGAAATCGTTTCAGGATTCTGCTGCGTATCTAATTATGCTTTCCTATAATATTTTATACGTCGTAGCAGCTAACATTGTATGACAGGAAGTGAATGGTACGTACTAGTCAATCCAAGGCGGCCGGAATCGCTCCCCTCCCGCGTTGCCGCAGGGGTGTCGGTACTTCCTACCCACAGCTTTAATGTATCACTTCTCATAGAGATAATGATAAACGATGCATCGAGAGCAATTTATAAATAAATAACAACAATTAACAATCAGTAGAATAAATCCATGGTACAATTTAGAGTCATCATTTTATTTTCATTTCATTTTCGTCTCAACATAATTTCATTCGGTTTTCGTCTGTTCAATTTATAGTTTTCCCAAGGTGGTCTCACATGACAACTGGGACTTGCATCTAGTAGATGCAAGTTTTTACATGCCCATTTTAATTTCATTTTCGTTTCATTTTGCTCTCGTTTTCAAAAGTACAGTTGCTATGTACTTTTGTAGTGCAAAAAATGAAATGAAAATGAAATGACACCGACTTTAAATTTAAAAGTCGAAAATAAGATGACTGGCTCGACTGGCCGTCATGACAACAACTTTGGGTGAAATCGAGGTTGAAAATGAAACGATGTCCAATGTACTCTAAATTAATTTAGAATGAAAATGAGTTGAAAACGAGACGAAAATGAAATTAATCCTCGACTTTAAATTAGGGTTAGATTTATTTAATTTGATACAATGCCGTTACTAAGCAAAAATGGGTATGCAACACGTAGGCCATCAACGTTGAAGGCCTAAAGAATCTGGGCTTCTGCAATTGCTGTAGGGGTGGAGGAGGTACTTTCTATTTGGTTGTCAGAATGGGCCCAAACGAGTGCATATGCTCCTCAAATTCTAAGTAGGTGCGCCACTGATACAGTGTCTTCAGACGAATACAATATTACTTTTGTGCTGCTCTGTAGTAATTAATTTGTGACACGTACACCCGCTGACACTATTATTTATCCATATACAGGTTGATTTCCAGGGATGACCAAAATACTTCGTGTCACACCACTTTTTTCCATTTTGAACCATATAAAGTCTTTCAAATACGATTTCATTTATCAGAGACCTAAATGTATTTCGAGTTAAAATTTATTTAATATGATATTTGAAACGAAATGTAATGCAGTATCACATTGTAAAGGTATCACTGATCATAAAGGTGAGACTTTTTGAAAATTTGCAATTCAAATAGAAGTACAATATTGGAGGGTGCCCAAGTGAGCAACATTTCTGTATTAAATGTATTATATTAAATGCATTTATTTATTCCATCTTTGATGAACACAAAAATGTCTTTGTTTTTGTTTTTGTGAAATTTCACCAAAAATCATTCTTCACGATTCTAAAAGAAACTTTTTGTGTTCGTCAAATATGAAATCATGAGTTTGACTCTTAAGTCAGTTTTTCAGATTTGTAAACTTGTTATTGGCTATTAAAATTAGTAGGATCACAAAACACTCCGTATACTGTATATAGTATTTGGAAACAGTATTGTTGTCATCCACATAGAATACAAAAGCAGTCAGCCAGTAATATTTTGTTTCAATAAATTTAATTTTTACAGGAAGACGCAAAATGTATCCGGGCTACGATCTCTGTAAGTCTCTGTGCAAGTTGTTCACTTGCGCAATAGGCGTAACTAGTATGGGAATTTGAAGCAGCAGCGCCTGCCTAGTAATAATTAACTCCTTCATTATTCTTTGTGTTAATTCATTAAAAAATTGGGAGACAAGCGCCCCAATGCCGCTGCTAAATACGCTTTTGACTTCCACTTATCTAGCTGTTTGGGCAGAAAGTTGCCAATTTTGGGCAATTTTTGTGTGTATTAGCTTCTGATACGTACACCTACTTCAATACAGCTGGCTAATACCAGTTTGTACATTGCCAAAAGTTTCCGTTTTATTTAAAGAAACTTTACCAAGCGAATTAACAATGGATGGCCTTTGAGATCGTGACACCTGCTGTTGATATTGTGCATTGAGTCTATTGAATCTTCTTTGGATGGCTCTGTCGTGGTATTTCCGAATGTCCATTAACTCCTTCATTTCTTCTTTCTCGTCTTCGGACTGATTCAGACGAAGCACCAATGCCCGCGTAGAATCTGCCATCGGTTGACTGTAAAGGCCTTGATGGGAATACCGAACTGCAGGGCTGACACTCCTCTCCACCACCAAAACTATTCTTGCCCACTGAAAATATAATTTGATGTTCAAATTTCTATAGAAGATCATACCATTAAATATTTCTATGGATCGATAGCTTACCTGTCTTTGCCACTCATTTTTTGTTTCAGCAATTTTGGTGTAGGTATTCCCCATCATGGCGATGAGCATATTAATCAGAAGAATAGCCACGATCGCCATGTACACAACGAACAACAACTGAAACAATTTAAAAGACATCGAAATAAAAACAGTTTTCTGAAGATACGCGTATATAGGTAAAGGTAAATTCTAAGTGTAAAGCACCTTGGCTATGACCTCGTGGTCAGTGCAGTGGAAGGATTTAAACATCCACTCAAAGAACGTAAGAGATACCATGAACATGGCAACAATGGATTCTGCAGGTGTTCCCAGTGGATTTTCAGTTGATCCTTCACACAGTGCGGGGTCATATGACAGAAAAATTATAAAATACGCTTGGGAGAAACCCATAACAAATATGAGGTATATGATGACAAATCGTAGTAAATCTCCAGCCAGCATTCGGTAAATCATTACCACGAACGGCCCCACCGTTTTGAACCTGCACAATTATTTACAATTCTTGTATAACATCAACGAATAAAGTGCTTCCACTTGAATTTGCAAAGGTATGTAACATACTGACAGGACACCAACATTATTTTTTTGTTCAACTCACCCTCGACAGAAAAATAGAAAATATGGAGAAGTGGTCATCATAACGATGACAGCCACTAGATCCTCTGTTTCTGGAATGCACAGAAACTTGCAAGCGACCATTAAAAGCACCATGTGACAAGAAAACAGAAAGAGGACTCGAGATGGAGCTGTAGCCTGTATTATTTAATTACACAAGTAGTCAAGAGTTGAGTCAAAAGATAACGTAATTTATATACCAAATTTGTTTACATTTTTTTCGCAACATCTTTTAAGCGTCGCAAAAATAATTAGCTGGAATAGATCTACGTAGGATAATTTTAAGCTGAACTTACAAGATTTTCAAAGAACATGGAAAATCCCAAGAATTTCCACTCTCTTAGAGCGCCAAGAATATAGGAGACAGCACCGAGAAGGATCAAGAACTCGCCAATCATGTGAATGACGCCGACGAAATTTTTTGGTTGATCGAAACATTCACCCAAGAATGCAAATGCGTCATAATGATCTGTCGTCAAATTCTTGCTGCTTTTACACGTGTCATTCACGCAATCCAACCCAGGCTCGCTTGTAGTTACAAAGGGTTCGATTGTAACAACCATATACAATACGCCTTTGATTGAGTTATTGTTTGTATCGGGTAGAGATCCCTGTTTATGTATGGGACGGGTGACAAAGGTTGTCAGGGATAATAGGAAATAAAGTAAAAATAATGAGAATTGCCGATAAAAGCGAGATTTGATGAAGGAATTCCATTTAGCATGCAGAAGATCGATGACAGGTCCCTCCATTAATTCCAGGTGCATGGTAGTCTCTCCGAAAACGATGAGATTGAGAGCTGAGTCCTTCTGAATGCCTCCTGTCCTCGGGTCAATCGTGTCCAGTTGGGTTAGTGGGTATGCGGCGCACGTAACGCTTCCAATTTGCCAATAAATCTCCCGCTCGATATTTAAAATGTGGAAAAACATATCCCGACGCGCCAGTTTGGCTGCAAGCGTCAGCGGTGTAAGACACAAATTATTTTTCAGCCCCAATTCAGCCCCAAGTTCGTAGGCCATGTTAAACATTTGCTGCATTAATAGAATTGTGGCATTAGTACAATTACATACATTTTCACGCATCTGTTAAATTTTTCCAAGCTGGTAAAATTGGTGTTATTACAAATGCTTGATTTTTCAACTCAAAGTTTTTTAATTATATTGCATTAGTATTCAAGACAATTAGATAATTATTAATGGTTTAGCAAACCAGTTTTTCATGTATGACAAGAATGTGGAGGACAGTGTTGCCGTTGGTGTCCTTTGCGTCTGGATCAGCTCCTTTGGCTAGAATTAATCGATAGCAATCCTCTTGTCCAAGACAAGCAGCAAATCCGTGCGGATACTCCCCCCAATAAACATACCTATTCATTTCATAGTACAAAACCAAGACTATTATAACTAACATTAAATGAAAATTATCGATCAAACAACATTACATTGTGAGCATGAATGACAGCGAGTTCGCACAAATTCTGTTTACACACAAAGGACTTATAACCCATAGCTATAGGCTCTACTACTTACTACATTCACAATCAATCAATCTCTCTTTCGGTAGTACATAGTGCAAAAAGTATTTAAAAATTATTTGTTCGTAATGCGCTGAACTTATTGGTCCTCATGATGAGATTAAATTATATTTTAAACGTCCTAGAATTTCTAAATCCAATTTTCGTTTTTAATTAACGCAACTGGCAGGATTACAATCCTTTAATGTGTTCAGACTAAAATTTGACTTGATGAAAACATTGCTTGAATATCAATTCAGAAATTGTTCCGTTGAGTCCAAAAGGATACCTTTCAGAATTGCGTATATGTATTGTTTGGAGAATGTGATATTTACTCCCAGATATTTAAATTTGAACAAGACTTGTGATGATTTCATGGTGAAATTTAATTTAACCGGGTATATTATTCAATAACATCCATCATGGTGACCCAC
>JABASC010003396.1:0-14295 GCA_019776185.1 Plutomurus gul
AGCACCGTGTAATTATTTGTAAGGGGGGGGGGGGGATACTATGACCAGTTAACACAGAAGTCACTATTAATTCATTCGTTTGTTTTGCACTTAATGGCTGTTAGATCGGTTTGGCGACAGATTACCACACGGTATTGTTTTGAACTTGTGAAAGATTGTGCCGCCTGTGGCTGCCTAACTCATCATTCTTACTTACTGTTCTAGCACCAAAACACGACTACAACAACATTTGCACAAAAAATCCGAGACCAATTCATGTACATTTTATGTAACTATTAAGTGTGTCTCCCAGTGCCAGGAATGACGGAGGGAGAAACAGCAAAGTAGACTAGCTTTTATATAGTTTAACCACCTATCTGTTGCTGTTGTGGTTCGGATAGTGTGATACGGATACGATACGATTGTATGCGTGTAGGCATGCAGCTTGGATATTTTGACAAGGGAGCAGTCTAGTTGTTCTATAGTGTAATTACAGAATTGCCTCAGAATAATGTGTGTGTAGGTAGTGATTTAGAATGTGAGAAATGAGACGTAGCATAGCTACTTAATGCAACAATGGTGACAGTGCTTTAAAAAACAATAAAACTACAATTACCAAAAGCTCAAACAATCAGCACAGTAAATAAATAAGTGGGGTACAGGAGGCCTCTGTGAATTTGAGAGAGACAACAGTTGAGTGCATCCACAGGTCCACAGGTATTATATTGGGGAAGATTCCATTAATTCTCTTCTTACCTATTCCTTGCAATGGATTTCATTAGAGCAACAACGTCGAGCTAGATTGTAGGTGAAGGAGAGCTTTTTCAATTCCACAATTCAACCTAACTAAAAATACTCTGCATTTAATTTTAGTCGGAAGGGTTGCCAAGCTCTAAAAATATACTTTTCACACAAAACGTGGAAACTCATATTCAATTTCCAGACTCGCCTTCCATTGCTGTAGTTAATTCTGTGCTTGTTTTTCCTTTGCCCTCCTGCCAACCGTATACTCACTCCGTCAGTCACTGTTTTGTCGCTGCAACACAGATACCTACTACCACGACTACTACAACTATTTATCGGACTGAATAGTAACACGTTGCGTTCTCCGTCCTCCTTCTATTACTATGTATACCCTATACATTGTATGTGTACTGTGTACTCCCGACATATGTACTTTAGGTGTATCAGGAAATGTAGGTAGTAGGGCTTCTTCTGGTCTGTGACTCTAAAACTCACTGCTTCTGTGTCTATAATAATCTACCTAATTCCTACTTCACAGCAGCCTACTACTCCTCTGCTCTCTCTCCGCTCCGCTTGCATGTTCTCCTCTATTTTGTTCTATTCTATCCAAGTTCCATCCAAATATTCCAATCCTCACACTCACACCTCCAGTCACGTCACATCACATCCTCTCTCTCTCTCTCTCTCTCTCTCTCTCTCTTCTGTACATGTGCACTCTTTTCTCGCATAATCAACGACAACGGCTCCCACCCACAGTCTCTTCGCACCACAACCTCGTGTGATGTGCAACCACAGCACAAAACGTAGATTGCACAACGCTCGTTGGATAGATAAGAAGATTCTCTATTCATTCTAACAAGACACGTGGTAAGGCTAACATTGTATGCCGAAAAAATCGTTGTGTGCATATATAGTACACGGATACGTAGAACTAGAATTCTAATTTCGCTTATCTGTAGTTTTACAACTATTTGCATGAATAATGTGCAACGGCAGATAGGAAGTAGGGACTGATACAGAAAACTGCAGATGCTTCATGGAAAATATTTTCAATCTGCCATTTTGCTAACGTTTATTTTGAAATTTCAATTTTTCATCTGTAGTAATTGGAGTTACTAGGAGAACGATACAAGAACGCCCGATTAAGGTCCCCCTCCCCACCATGTGAGAAACAATGGACTTGGTTTCGTGTGCACTTCCGTCTGGGGCTATACATAGGTGGATACGGCGCTTGCTATCCACCAGCTATCTCAATGCTGCGTCCTGAGCACACAGAACAGATAACTACTGAAATGTGTATAAGGATACTTTCGATGCTCAGAACGGACTCACAGATGCATTTGATTTTTGTCGGGACAATCTATTCATCACACATCCATGTATACATAAAGCGTTCTGAATACACCGGCTCACAACCAATCACCGATGAAAACAAATAATGAGAAAATACCGATACAAAATACTTTCGACAAATTCCACCTCCACACACAAAATGAAATAATCTACATCATTATAGCTAGCATTCAATTCTTTCGTGGTTAACAACGCCATCGCTGCGTTGACAAAACAAAATAATTTCTGTTTCAGATTCTACCTGAAAATATGATAAATTATTTGTTTACCAAGTATGCACTTTCCAAATGTTTTCCTTTCTAGCCTGCACAGCAGTACATCGTTTATGCACCTTTGTTGACTAAAACGTCCGAAATATTTCTGTAATGTTGATTCTTGTCTTAATGTATCTTGGGAAATTTTAATGCACTAACTCTCACATGCACACACATGAACCTCTCATGTTAATTTATTGGAGGCTTGAATAGTAGGCCTTTCTATATTTAATTGTAGGAAATGGAATTTGAAGTTTTTCTGGTTTCTTCTATTTAGTAGACAATATGTATATAATGGGCCTACTTATTTCTCATAATTATCTGTCTGAGCTCACAGGGGTATCCACCTCCTCAACGAAAAAGGCTACCAGAACGAACAAGGTCTACAAAATCCCCAGTCCCCAGCAAAGTGAACAGATTACATTATTTGTAATTAAATAATTTAAGTATTGTGGACGCCAAATACTATTCAAGTACATTATTTTGTATTAATGCTATGCTGCATCAATTCTGCATACAGGAATGTCGTCGGAAGAGGTTTATTCATCAAATCAATACAGAAATTGTGCATGAAATAGAGGAGAGGAAAAGGTAATGGAAAAATGTACATAAGAGGACGTGAATCGGATTGTTTCATTGCTTTCTGTCACATCACACATAACAATGCAGTTCCTGTATTTACATTGTTAACTTTTGTGAATGTGCTGTGTGCCCCTCGGAATGAATGAGACGGAAGAATAATCCAATTGCTGTTGCCAGTGTTTCACACATAAAATTCCGCAGAGCAGTCTATCCCACACCTACGGCACAGTAACAATGCCAAAGGACAACCCAAGAGAATAATGTCCATCTCATTCATTAAATCTATTCATTGATCAATTTAATCAGAGTGGGAGTGAGTGAATAGAGAAGCCCCTCTTATCACACTGACCATGCGATGACACACTACTGTCAAGCAATATAATTCAATCTAAATCCTCTACCAAATTCACATACATTCTATTTTCGTCGACAGAGTTTTTCTCTGTGTCCTGTGATCCCACATTGGGACAATCCCTTGCCACAATTCATGGAAGATTTATACGTACAGCATGTGCCCAGCTAATATGTGTGCAAATGCCTCCACGTCCACGTACTATTTGCATACATTCGACTGCTCTCTCTCTCTTTCTCTCTCTCGGTGCCTATTTGCATTTTTCATCTCCGATTCGAATCCAACTGAATCCACTCTATACCGCAGCAGCAAATCGACAACGACCATGCAGACCTCTGTGCAGGTCTTCCCTGTTATTACCGCGTGATATATTTGATATGGATTTTGACATCGACAACGAATGAAAAAATGAACAGATATTTGTTATTTTCACCGCATCGTTTCATCTTCGGTTAGCAGAGAATTCCATGGGATAAGCCCACAGAGTGTGCCTCTGTGAAATATTCAAGTAAATGTGCACGATGGGAATCTCCTAACAATAGCGTCGCCTACCAACATTAATGCCTTAAATATATTCCTGTATTCGTAGACTTGACAAAAAGTTCAGACATCAAGTGGGAGAAGATTCTCTGTAAGTTACTACATGTGTGAAAAACATTTTGAAACATTGGAGCTCATCGCAGCCCATAAATAATTATGTTGTCAGTTGAGATGGAGTTGGAAAGCAAAACAAGTCAACACATGGGATTTGGGTTCCTCCTTGGTCGTACCGCACTCCCCGGCCAAATGTTCACTGAATAGTAATCAAGGCGAAGAAAAACTTCCCATGCTTAACTTACGATCTACAGTATTTACGTGCCAGTGTCAAAGGTAACCCGTAGATGACTACCACCACCAACTCCATGTACAACACACAGTCAAGTGACTAAAGAAAAGAGCTACTGCAGTCATTCCGACAGAGTCATCCGCAGCAGTGATTGACTTGACACTCTTCCAACACCACACTCAGCCATACCCACTACAAGAACAAACATAATTGCATACAAACATTGCTCGGTGATAATTTAAATGCTTCCATATACTCAGCCTTGCGCCATGTATTATGCAGTCAGTACTGTGTACCTGCACGAATTTCCCCTCCTTTTCTCTGAATCTCACAATCAGATACAGATCTGAGCGTTGCACGTAGGGTGGCACGTCCACGCAACGTAATTCAAGAAAAGTGAACTCTTTCATGTAATCACTCATTGACATCAGGAGGTTGCTGTGTGTTCGTAGTTTGAGAACATTGAGAATATACTTATAATTTTTATAACAAACAAATCACAGTCAGTCTTCCCTGTAGTTTAACGCTTGTCAACACATTTGAAGATTTTTTTTAAACTGTACATATTTAACTAGAGGAAAGCAAAAGTTCAAATGCGACTTTGGCAAATTAGGATCATATGGAAGGATATGGTCGAGTGAGTCGTGCACAGAATAATTGACTTGCAAATGTGACATTCACTATCACCTGTTTCCTTCACATTCTTGCATGTCAGTAGCACCTTGATTCTATACTGGAACAGTAGATCAGATAAGATCAGCTCGATTCACTTGAAACATACATAATCTTGAGAAATAATAAATAAATCTTTTTTCCTAGCACTTGTGAGCCATACAATTTCAAAGCTTACAATGATCTTCTTGCTAGATTCCAACTCAAAAGAAGGCCGACTGCAAGGATACACATCTTCCTGTAAGCTTATGTATATTCGCAGCAATGCGAACGAAAGAATTGCGTGGGTACCAAAGATATTTTAAGTGAAACAAGAAATGGACGTGGAAAATTATTATTGAACAGCATGTCATAAGGTTAGCAATATGATTCTGCGTCACCTACATGCCTACATGACAGCAGGTACACAACACACAGGTACATTAAGAACACATTAAGGCTCACAGGGTGTACCCACCACAGCTGCTTGCTATGCTGATGATGCTACTGCTGGAGAGATGTGTATACAACGGATGCAAGATTGCTGTGATAAAGATTTGATTTACAAAGAGATAAGACAACAGCGAGAATTTACCTACACTTTCGTATTGATTATGGTGTGTAGATGGATATATGAGCCGTGAGCCTGTTTCTACACTCAACCATAGATGCACGCCAACCGGTTGGATCCAACCTCAAACCGCCCACCCAACCGGTTGGAGGTTGGCTGGTTAGCGATTGGATTAAAATTCTTCGGTTGGTGGTTGCATTTTGTTAGGTAGGTTGGAGGTTGGCTGGTTGGCGGTTGGATTTGGTTTAGCCGGTTGGTGGTTGACTGGTTGGAGGTTGGATACATAGACAACAGCTTGGATTACACCTCAGCGGTTGGATCCAACAGCCAAGCGCTCACCCAACCGGTTGGATGTTGGATTTTGTTTGGTCGGTTGGTGGTTGGGTGGTTGGCGGTTGGGTTGAAAGTCGCTGGTTGGAAGTTGGCCGGTTGGCGGTTGGATGATTAAATGGGCATCTATGCACTCAACACGATCAGATGGCTAACAAACAGCAGCAATGGGTAACTACACAGGCGCTACTACATAGATATATAGTTCGTAGTCAACCACATAGTTTGTTGTTGGGATATATAAGGAAACCTTCCCTGTGTATATTTATCGGTGCGGAGCAGTGCCAAGTGCCTTGAATTTAATCGGAAAGTCTCTTTATGGTCACTCATACGTATTACCCCTACCCTAAAGAAATTCGCGTAAATTCGTTTAGACCAGAAAAGTGAAATGACATTGTACAATGAGGAATTGAAATACAGGAAGGCTCCTTCAACTCAGACAATGTTCCGAGAGAAAAATCGTCGTTTTTTGGCATGGGATCTAATATCGAGGCGTTTTCTTGATATCGCGATATCAATTTTGTGATATTACACAAGTTCTATATATCGTATGTCGATATCGAATATTACTTTCACCATTATCGCGGTCTCGATATTTCGATATTAGACAAGTTCGATATTCGATGTCGGTATCGAATATTGTTTTCACTATTATCGCGGTATCGATATTCGATTTCGATATCGAGTGTTACTTTCACCATTATCGCGATATCGTCATTTCGATTTTAGACAAATTCAATATTCGATGTGATATCGAGTATTACTTTCACCAATATCGCTGCATCGATACTACGATATTTTAGACAAATTCGATATCGATAGTGATATCGAGAGAGTCTGGTGAAATTTCTTGTCGAAATTGTGTCACGTAAATTTGACAATGTTCTATATTAAAGACATGTAGGTAGGGACTGAAAAATCAATATCCGGTGGCGAGTGTCAATATTGAGAAATCGGTATTGATATTTCTATCAATATTCTCGATATTATGATATCGGGTCGAGACTCTCGCGATATTAAATGTCTAATTAGTAGCACTTTTTGACAGTAGCAAAAAATCTTTTAATACGATTGGCCTGTTTTTCTATGTTGACAAGAGAAAAGTGTACCTTGAAAAAATCTCTATACTGAAACCCAGTAGAAATCAAGAAATTTTACTCAAAAAAAGAGCTGAAATGAAAATTTGTATTATGTATGACAACCTTGGATTTGCAATAAACATTTTAAATTCTATTCTAGATCATTTGTTTTTACAGCATTATTTTGCTAGTAGATTGTAAATGTGGGTGTACACTAAACAGTGTACCTGTGTTCCTGATAAATAGTAAAGTTGTTTAAGTAGAGACAAATAAATATTACGGTCGAACTCAATAAATAGCAGCAATGAGTCTTGGTTAGTGAGCGAGAGAGCGGATGAAGAATGAAGAGAACTGCAGTTGGTAGCAGAAAGAGGGTTCGAGTGGCAAAAGTAGTAGGGCCAAGCAATACGTGCTACCTTTCTACCTGGTACCCCTCTGGGGTTCCTGGACCTGGCTTCCTTTAGTACGTTATCGTTAGTTTTCCTTCACATTGCATTGCTTTGGTTTAGTTAGAGCCGACTTGGACTGGCTGGGTTTTGTTTGGCCTGGCCTCGAGTCCTCAATAGAATACAATACAAACAAAACTAACTTGAGTGAGCTGATTGTATAGTTCCTCCATCCCATCTTTTAATCTACCTGCTTTTCCTTGCCTCTTGCCTGGCTCTGTCGTGTACCTTTTACTACCTTCTTTCTTCCTTCCCTTCAATTCCTCCCTACGCTACAAATATGCTTTGTGTACCGTTGGCCCGCTATACAAAATACATCATACCTGCCTGGGTATTTGCTTTATTTGCTTAAAAGAAAGATGTTCATGCTGTTGTAGTATAGGTTGCACGTTATGCACATCCATCTGACATAAAGTAAGTAAGTAAGTAAATAACAAAGCAGCAAGGCATCAACACTGTTCAGGGTACATCTACGTCAGCAGCTCCTACAACAATAATAGTCTCCACTCTGAAATTCCCTTATAGCCGCTCTCTCAATACACCTCCCATAATAAAAGCTGTAGCTGCATGTATTCTGTGTCTGTACGCGCTTCTGTGTCGTGTCGCTGTGCCCATGTCATAACTTCTCGATGCTAGCTCCTAGCGCTGGATCTTCTCGTACACTTACAACAACAACACTAACTACAATTTACTTTTAAAAAAGCAACTCCACAGGATTTCTTCCAGCCAAGTCAAATCATCGACAAGTCCTATTCGAATGCATGCCTCCTTCTCAGCTGTGGTAAATAGTTGCACGCTCACTTTTCTTGTCCAATATACACGAGTGTGCAGTGGCAGAGATAATTGCAGTTTTGTCAATTGTCAATACTGTATAACATGATTGTAGCGAAGGATTGGCTAGAACCAACCAGTATCATTATAGGGGCATCATGTTCGCCACACAAAAACAGCAGAAATATTAATTTTATCTTACTGTGCATCTCACTCCTTTGCATCATAAAACTTTCCTTTGCCAGCCTCTGCCATCAACATTTGAGTCGTATGAAACACGTTCCGCATGCAATCCCCTCATCTTTGATTTGACATTTTGTGTCCAAATTTTTTGTTCATACTTTTCCTTTGTTACGAAATTGGTACTGAAAGCTAAGAAACAGGAATTTCTGTTCCTTCATGTTTTTCAATTCGGGAAATAAAATTGAATTTGACAATGCTACCAATATTTATTTACGTTTGATTGGACGAAATTTATAAAATAAAATTGATCTGCAAAAGTTTAGCTTACTTTTTAATTATTAATACCTAAAAAGACGCTTCATGGGCTCGACAGTGTTGTCTCATTCGAATTCTTAACTTGCATTACAGTGCAGGTGGGTGCTAACAACCAGTACAACAGTATCTAATCGAAAACTTTTTACCAAAGTGCAGAGACTGGTCTGGTCTGGCTTAAAAAGTTTTATACGGGAAACCATGAACGTGTAAACAATCCGCATGACTGCAGCATGTAGTCACTTGGAATACGTTGGGTGGAGTAGAGTGTGTGTGTGTGTGTGTCTTTGCGTTGTTCGTTGGTAAATAATATTATGCACCTACGTGTTTACAACATAGGAAAGATACAGATAGTCCATTGACTTTCGTAGACTGAACAGAGGCACAGGCAATTCAATCCATGAGCTGATTGCCAATCTAAATAAACCAAGATCCGAATTCCATGGCTAAACTTAAGGCTCCTACAAGTCGCACTATCGTTATTCACAGGGCAATAATGCAATAGAAACGAAAACATCCATGTCTGTAGTGTATATTCCATGGTTTGCACTGTGCTGCCTCTCATTTCGACCACCAATACAAACCTAACGAGTTTTCCGTCCATACCGCGTACACACTGTACACAATGCCACAACTCATAGCGTATCTTCAGAAACATGTACTCTACCCTTTTCCTCACTATGGTCATTACAATAAACATTTCCTAGTACACAAAAACATCAGAATGCTGAATGTACAGATTGTGAAAGGGAAGGGTACCCATGAATATCTACCATTCTATAATTCACGGAACAGATAAGCATAGTATGATATTTCTGATTTTGAAAAAAATCAATTTCTACACAAGTGCTGAACTATTTGCCTCACTCATGGCTGCTTGTAAATAAATTCTTTGTGTATGTACTGTACAAAGTAACTATACATGTACACAATGTACAGCCTGTGTTAATCATTTATTATTGACTCTTAGGAACTTGCAGCACTCCAAGAAATTGTGTTGGCTGACAATGTCATACGAATAGTACGCATGTCCCATACACAAGGGATTATAACATGGGTTTTAATTTAATTTTCAAAATACTCAACTCAATTATTCTCCTTCATGAAATAATTATTTCTTTGACAAATTGTATTAACACTAATTTCATGTGCATTTAACTTACTCTTAGCCTTCACTCCAGGTACATATAATAGGAAAAATAGGCAATAGAAATGTTTTCACAATTTTTTACCAGGGGAAAATTTATTTGAAGGGGGTAACTAAAAATCCCTGTTCTGAGACAAAGGAAGCAATTCCATATCCAACTTTGACTGGTTTCTCTTTGTTTGCAGCTACATGTAATGGGTATAATGGGTATAGTATATTGATTACGTTATATATTTATATGCTTTGGTGCAACTGATAACATCCAAACTTTCTTACGAACAAAAAATTATATCAATCCGGACGACGACCAGTCGAAGTTTTAGTGTCCCTCTAGACATACAAGCCAGGTAACTGCTTATCTAAAAAGTTAACTGAATAATAAATGTTTTATGTAGAGGTCCGATGTCACTGGGTCAGCTCTGTGGTGTTTACTATTTTATCACAAGATTCTCTATGTTGTAAACAAAGCTTACTTTAAAAGTGTCCATTATTGTGTATTCCAACCCTTTTATCTTTTTATATGTGAGCAGTATCACCAAAACCCATATATCGAAATCGGTCATTAAAAATATTATTTTATTACCTAAACTTTTGAAAAAACGAAATTAATGACAAAGTTAGAAAAATTAACGTTGCTAAATGAAAAATATCTAAATTATCGTATCTATCAGTCTTTTCTAGATATGAAATTATGTAAAGTGTTCTTACTTGTAAATACTGTATGAACCAGCAATAAACTCCAGTGCACAGTGAAAAAATAACTCTAAACGGGTGTTTCCCAAGCTTTAATAATTAATTTTTGCATTGAACATTTTGCTAACCTCAGTGACTGATTATGAGTTATGATAGTACATAACATTATGTCATATGTACTATTGACTAGCAGTGAAATCCCAAATGCTAATTGCACCTATTTAAGAAAATCAATGAACCGATGTAATGTGTATTAAATTGAATTTAATATTACAACTCTTTTACCTGTGTGTGCGTGTCTATGTGTTTTAGGAGGGGAGTACATAGCTACCCAGAGAACTAACATGTACTAACGCCAGGCCAATTAAATATGACCCAAGTGCATAAACCCCCGAAAACAGCATTATTACATTGAAATTTCAGCAAAATCTAATACCGTCACCGATATCATGTATGAACTCTGTATCTGCATCTTATGTATCGATATTATCAGCACATTTTTAGCCAACTCAATCCCAGACAGACGACGATGGTCTAATGTTAGACCATCGTCTGTGAAACTGTGGAAAGGAATTTAGGAACCGAGGTTCGAACCTGGAACCTTGCAGACTACGATTGAATGCGTAGCCCCTAGCCTAGGATGCCCTGCTTAACTCTTTTGCTTATTCACCAGATGATTACTTAACTGCATCTTATCACTACCATCACACCAATTTACGGATTTATTCAATTTCTCGTCTATTTCTTGTTATGAAATAGTAATTATTCTCATTTCCTCTAGCCAATGATTTCTAATTACCACTTAAATCACGTTCACCATACAATTATGAGCAAATACTAATTCTTTCAATGTGTAACCATGTGTATACAGAAATCTAGTGCGTAAAACTTTGTTTTATAAGTGTGTAGTACGAGGTACACAAAGAATGAGCATAACCTGGCTGGTTGCCTTGTTGTTGTTTGCTAAATATCCAGCTCTCTAAACACACATTATTAATAATTGACTACCAACGATGGCTTTACAGTGTCTATTATATTTAAACATGTTTGGAGAAGAGCGTTGGACCTCTCTCTCCAATGTGGCAATGCCTGCACCAGTAACCAAGTATTATTTGCTACAGCACGAATACAGTGAAGCAGCGCTAAAATACGGATTGGCTATATAACGTTACAAATATAGCGACTGATTATACGGCTCTGTTGATAAGTAGCTGACGGTAAGTATAACTATTGTGTGAGCAATGGGCATTGATGATATTTGACTCGAAGAGCTACCAAATACCATCCTACAATCTAAACGTGTGCAGATAAAGGAATAGCGTCTATTAGTTTGCCGAGGTGGCTATTAAATAACTGTTGGCTAGGAAAAGGACGCGTAAGGACTGCTTTGAGATGCTAGTACGATGTTTATGCATACACGATAGGATTTCAGAAAATATGTAATACAATATGCATAGAAGTGTACATAATTAATAGGAAACTTCCGATGTCTCATTTCAATCTCGTGTGCACAATTCTTCTTAACGAATGTAATATGGCCAGCCTAATGTAAATTGTCAATGCGTACTACATAATGAATGTGTTTACACTTTTGCATGGCACGGCATGGCACACCACATTATTACATATTGCATATCATAGGCCCCTTGACAGTGGACCTACCTACTTACGTATGAACATGTACGCACCTACCTCGGAATGGTGTGCTGTGCTGGCTCTTTGTAAGAATACACTGCTCATACTAAATTTATAACTATGTACTTGCATAATTTCTATCTTAGAATCCATCAACTTTGCCAATTCCCATTGGTGGGTCTCTAATCTGTTTATAAGTGCTTTGTTTCAACACCCTCTGTTTCTACACCATTTCCCTCTACTTCTCAGACCAGACACAATAAGCCACTTCACTGTTTCCCTATGTAACCTATATAGCCAAGACACAAAATTAAATAATCCAAAGCTTCTGATAGGTTAAAGGGAATAATTGGCGAATTCATTGAAAGACGACAAGAGTAAATAACGCTTTAAATACTTATATGTGGATCAATGCGATTCACGGTAGAACCAAGTCACCAAAGACTAAGAGCACCAGCGGGAAATTATTACTGGGAAAAAACTCGTCACAAAGTCCATCCAAATCAGTGGACTGAAATATTTATTGTCAGCGCGGACATCAGCACAAGAGTCTAATTTACATTGTGGAAATGCATTAGCTGGAAGTAGGCCACTAATCAGGTCCCCTGAAAAGCATTTGCAATCCAGCACGCATTTAATCACTGAAAAAAGTATCTCACGATTCCAAATCAGATTACAAATAACTTCATGAAGGGATTGATAGAAGGCATAATGCAAATCCGTCATCGTAAATACATGCGAATAAGTGTAGTCTCCTATTTCATTCAAGCTATTATTAGATTCACTTACTGCTAATGCAATATCAATAAATAATGCGTTCTTACAGTCAGCAGACGCTTATACATTAATTTCCTGTACGTACAAACTGTACATCGTTACTGTGCTACCACACAATATTTCTCCGTCTTTTCAAGTCGTAACATTAAATTGATATTTACATCGTGTGTGCTGCTATGTTTTTGCAGAATTGAGCATTCGTGTATATGTTCAACTATGACATTAAATTTAATATTATGCTGAGATAACAATTTCATTCAGAATACAAAAGGAGTTATGTATGCACTTCTGGTAGTGAGCAGAAAGTATGCACTCACAACAGTACCGTATTTGTTAAACATCAGCCCAATTGCTGTAAACACTTTCGTAACTATCATTGGAGTGGATTTTATTTTATTTATATTGCACTAATCAATTTTTGCAAATTGCATGTGTTATTGACAACGACAATTTATTCTGGTATCTTAATACCATTATCATGTCCAGGTCACACTTTTTGGAACTTAAAATAATTGGTGCACGTAATAAAAAAATTCATTTATATAATCATGGAATTTTAATGTATCTAAAACTTTATTTAAAGATACAGAAGTAGAAAATAATTCGATCAATGTTCCAAGTCTCGAATAAGTGAGATTTACCTAATTTATAAAAAAATAGCAGAATTTTTGAAATTTAATGTGTCTTGATTGATAGGGTGAGGGGCGTCCCCCCCTGTTCAAAAAATACATACGCCACTGAAATCGAATGTTGTATTTCGGCATTTGTGTACGAGAAGGACAACTTGTGCGCTTAATCTATCTCTATCAGTGCAGCAACAGAAAGTTGCACAACTCATCGTACAGACAATACATAAGTAAAGCCATTCCCCGCAATAACGCAACGTAAAACAATGGCAAGACAATAGCGTACTTTCTGTAGGTTCACTTTGACTCAATCTCAAATAAGAACAAAACAAGCCACGACATAAATATGATAGCTGGTAACATGTCGCAATCGAGTGAGAGTGGAGCCAAGGCGTTATAAATACATACGAATTGATTTGGTCGGTGCAGTGCAATGTGTGGTCGATCATTGTCAGCTCATGTCAACAGCTCCTTCCAATTCCAACAGTCCACTTGCTCTTGCTTATAATACGTAAGAAACTTACAATCAGGGATTTCATGTAGTTCCATGTAACAATTCTAGAGAACTCATGAAAACCAAAGTTGACCGTGTCAATCACTTATACACACATAGTATTTATATGAGACGCTCATCATTCTGCTTCAGCATCTTGCTTAAACATTGCCACTAATCCTTTGAACATTCAATTTGACTTACGTTGGCATTTTCTATATCCTAGATAGACAAGTGCCACGAATACAGTAACCACCTTCCTTTATAGCCAAATTATTGACCATTCGTGACAGTTACTAATCTTGCATTACTATGTATGTATGTTGCTATTGCGTAGAAAAGTATTGGATTGTTGGCTTTTATCCATAATTTGAGCATGCCTTTTTCGCAAAATGTCCATTTGGCCTACCCTTGGACTCGCACAATGAGAAATTATTTACTGATTGTAAGTTTAATTGATAATATTATGGAGTTTAGCAAAACCTTCTTAG
>JABASC010003397.1:0-14294 GCA_019776185.1 Plutomurus gul
ACAGTAATTGGAAAATACAATAAAGAGTCTTTGACATGAACTTCCGATCTTTACTCTTTTGGAATATTGTATTTTGTATGGACAATAAAACAATTTCATATATAATGTAATCAAATAAAGGCATTATAAGTACCACTATTAGTAATATATGGCAATTAGTATATGGTATATAAATACATTAAGTGAATATAATCACTCTTATACTTAATTATCTTGACAATAAGTCTATTACGGTTGATGGAGATTAACTACATATTTATTATGGGTATGGGTAGCATTTACAGTGTGACAGTGAATGAAAACTTGATGCATTCTCTTCGTCTATATATAAAGAATGTTAAGTGTGCATTGTGAGTGAAATTAGGCCATTGTCTTGGCCAATTGGCCGCGGCATGCAAAACCCAGTTTCACTTTCAATAAATTGGGACAAAGTAAAGTGTTACTTACAAATATAACTATAAATACGTATACGCTAGATACATATATAATGCATATTGCATATAATACCGAAGTAACGAAGTTGGCAATGAGTTAGTTTTGAAACTCTTCCATGTATATTATGCGCTATAGTAATAATATTCCCAAGAGTAATTGGCTTGTTTATTGTTACGGATTATCAAATGAAATTGACAGTATTGAATAGGATAGATATGTATGTGTATGTAAACTAACAAAGCTGTTTGTAGTTTTAATATCATGTTGTAGGTGCGTGAATTAGTCTGGCCACTGTTTACTCTAAATTACCATATAAGTATAACCCTTTGACATTGCGTCGTAAGTATTATTTAAGGTAATATTTCCCATGCGGCACCTCATTTAGTTAAATATATGCATGGGTATTGCAATACATGACGCTCCATGTATTAGAAATATAGGAGTGTGCTTACTCGGTAGCAAAGGTCATTCATACACTTTGAATACGATATTACGTTTCATGTGTTCGATATTGCATTTCTACACACGTTGCAGTTATTTACCAAGTCGGAGATATTATTAGGCATGGTAGAAGTACAGTGTAACCAGTTAAATATTACAAACACTTATGTACAAACCCATTAACAATTTAGAAAATTATTAAGAAATAATGGTTTTTCGCAAATTTCTGTCTATTGTCTTGTCTTTGGCACATTGATTAAGAAAAGCATAAGCGAATATTTGATAGCGCGTTAAGTGACGGATAGTTCTTTGAGTGAAAATCAGTCTGATTAATATCTGTTACTATTTTGTTATATTACTTATAGCTTTGAATACTTTTCATGTTCTCTATTCTGTATCCTTCAATTTAGATTCGCTGCGACAAATTTTGACAATAAATAAATAAATAGGTGGAAGCTGCATGTGTAAAGACTGTTCTACAAATTGCATTACAGGAGACATATATATTGTGCTTGTGTGCTAGCTATCTATGAAATCTTATGACTGCAAAAATTTCTTTATAGTTAGGGGAAGAAAGTAGGTAAAACAGTATAATAGCTTTTAGAATATTGTATGTACACAAGTTTAATTTTTTAGGACAGATTGGTCAGGTAGTTAACTTTTATGCAAGAGAATATGTATAAAGTGTACCTATACATTTATGTACAGTGCAATATAATACTACAATGCGAAATAATAGAATATTGTATGTGCAATGTGATTTCAAAATACATACATAGTGATAGAAGCACGCAAACATAATGTACGAACATAAATAAATAGGTCAGGTTAGGTTAGTCAAGTTTCTGGTTGGAGATATACTGTGGAAAAAAACTTTAAGGTTGACATTATTCCAATTTAGTCCTGCGACCAACTGTGAGATGGCTTCAAGTTTAAGATTGAACGCGTGAAGAAAACTCATTTAATACCTAGTATAATATTATGGTTATCACGAAAACACACACGATAGTTTTATGATAGGTGTGTGTGTGTGTGAGCATTAGATGTTTTATACTTTGTATCGTATGAATGGAATCCTTCCTTTGTGTAAACTTATTATTATTTTCATCTCAGTTAAAGGCAAAGTAGAATATCGTGTATTTTCTGCGAAATTGTGATTCATTAAGAAATGTGATTGCATTCTACTTAAGGTATTTTCAGTTTTGGTTTTCCTATCTTAAAAGATAAATTAACCATAACTTTTTTATGGCAATAGGTAGTAAGGAGCATTCCTTACTATCGGCACCATGAAGCCGTAAAAATGGGGGGTAGGTTTCCTCCCAGAAGATCATGTAATTTTGAATCGACCAGTCCATGTGCAAGCAATTGCTTGACATGCAGACATAATGTACCTAGTAGCTACTTCTATCTGATTGTGAGAGAGAGTAATATTATATATCTTCATGTACATATAAGATACTACTGCTACGTAAAACAACAAATAATTGTGATTTTTGTCGCCAGCACGCATGCACGGAGATATTTTTTTTATCTTGGCACCAATTGCTATGTATCTATAACACAGACCCTACTGTCATGATAGTAGATTAGACCTTTAGACGTACATAGAATATACCCACCCTGTATTATTGCAGAATGCGTGTCGCTAGCTATTTCACACAAGGTAAATTAAAAACATGGTTGGATTTTTGAATACTGTTTGCATCCATTAGATGCATTCAAAGATGCAGATTTTGCAACAAGTTCTGCAGATTTAAAAAAGACTAATTATAATATTTGCAGAAAGTATTTGTAAAGGAAATTGTTGAAGATAACATGCAGAATGTGAAATCAGCTTATGGTGTTGCTGTCATAATTTCGTCATAGTCACAATTGCTTTTTGCTTTTCATGATGCATGTAACCTTATTATTTACTATTTAACATTAGTATCAACTGAATATCACATTGTCAAAACCTACATCAGGTACAAGTATGGGTAGAACATATATAAAATATTATTTGACTATAATATTTTGTCATGTTAATGTTTGCTATATCATCCGCAATCACAAATGGTTGTTTCAAATTCGTGTATAATGGATCATGAAGCGCGTGGTAGTTGTTGTCATTGTCATACAATGGACAAAGCTGTGATCCTCCTACTGCAAAACGTTTCTGCCTAACCACACCATATCACAAATCAGAGAAACATTATTTTGGCCTTAGAAACATCTGACAGTATACGGATGTATTAAGTAGAAGTACAACAATAATAAGTCTACGGGAAAATATTGAATTAGTTAGTCAGGATGCCCTATTTATGCAGGATTATTGAAAATACACACATAGTACATTACAAGTACATGTGTCACATTGAAATTAATTTGAACTGGATTAATCCTTTTGTCTATAATAAAAACATGCTTATGTGTACACCTGCGCATTATAATGTTACGAGGTTTACAATGAATCATTCCGCACTCGTCATATGATTTTGTTTATTAGCGTAGTTAAAAGTAGATGAAAATGTTTTTGAAAACAATACGTAACACATTACTAAAAGCCCCCAGAGTAGCTTTACAGTTTTACTTGGTTGTGATTTCTCAAGTGCTTCTGATGTATGTGTGTGTGCATGAATGAAGGCATTGAAAATTATTATTCAGTGTTGCGCAAGGGAAGAAAAACGAGTGAATACAATCTTTCATACATAGAAAAAGATTTAAGCAGAAGTTTGGCTGAAATTCAACGCGGACGAAAAGAAAAGTTGTGAAACCCCAAAACATCTTTCGTCTGCTCTTGTTTGTCTGACATAAGAAAGCATCATAGGTTACAAAGAACTGATGATAAGAAGACAAGTAAATATTTAAGTGTACAAATTCATACTAACAAATACAAGTGTACTTCGTTAGTAAGTAGTAGTAGTTCTCATTCATGTTGATAACAACGGGCAAAAAATGTATCAAATTGAGTGGCTGGTGTTTCGCTGTGATCTTTATGAAAACAACACCCAAATTCCTCTCCAATAAGAGTGTTTCGAGACAGACAGAGACGAAGTAACAGAATTAACATAGTTCGTAGTAGTGCCTACGTCACAGTATATCGTACACTGTTAGAAGCGCTAGTCGAAGAGCAACTTAACATAATTAATGAGTCAATGTAACTTGGTGTTTAACTTTTCGTTGTGTACGTAGTGTACGTATTATAAATTAAATGTTGTACGTACACTATTATGTGTACATACATAGGTAAGTTAGTGTGCCATTTTATCAAAACCTTAGCATGGAAAGGAAGGGGTTCACATCATCTTACAGGGTAAGGGGGAATTGCACGTATCTGCAGTTTACCAGAGCTAACTGTCTCATGTATGTTGCAGAAAGGGAATAAAGTGCTGGCACGAGTGAAAAACATTGCTGCAGCTCTAATACCAGACACATAGACAGTGACTGACTCTCTGTATCTAAATACTCCTACAGATATGTACTTCGTTTACATTAATACAGATCCCTCTATACAGAGTTGAACTATAGATTTATATATATATATATATATAGAGAGAGAGAGATATAGATAGTTACAGATATATTACGTTAGTTTACGTTACTTTCAAAAAATAGGAGTTATGTATATAAGAACTATTATAATATAGTAAGCTATATGTTTGTACATGTGTAAGTACGAGTAGTGTTGGTAGTGTAGTAGAGAATGGAGTAAACCTCGTGCTTCAACTCTCAGCTGTGGGTCGATGTGGTGTGGTACTCGTAGTGCCGTTCTTTAGCTTTCCTTTCCCCACACTGATCAGAAATTGTCAGACCGTTGAACTATCAACATCACGCTGGAGCTCTGCGGAAACTCGCTGTTCATGTGCTCTTGTTGTACATAATAGTTGTTGGGTTAAAGTTCTAGAGTTTATCTATATAGCTGGTGAAAGTCGTTCTTCACAACAATAAACCACCTCCTCCACAATATACAAATAATATTTCGTGAATTTTAAACTATTTATACACTGTGACTTCATTCTAAATTTTAAAAAATCCCTTGTGAAGACACAAGTGAAACAAAAGTGAGAATTGTCTGCCTTATTGCTCGTTGTCTTATAATCGCAGGGCGGTCTGTGTGCTCTAGTAGGAAGTAGGAAGTACAAGGAACATACCTACATATAGTAAACGCTCTCGTCTCAACTTATCAAGTGTTGCACAGATAATTGCAGTTACATTTCTAATGTTTAAGTGTAATTTGAGCTACCGCAATTGATAATACTGTATGGTACTCGATTGCTGTACAATAGTATTCTCTGGTGGACAGCGTGGATTTGTGTGAAACTGTAAACTACTTGAGATTCTCTTTTGCTGGAATTGTATGATACTAGCTACTGCAGTATCGGATAAAATGATGTGTCAGAAAGATTATCCCTTTTGTACCATAATGTTCTTTGAAGCTGGATAACGCAAAGGAATATTATATTGTTGTAATATTGAACGGATTGTTGTATTAAATAAACTTGTACTATTTGTTTGAAACGAAAATCGACTTATCATTGTTATTCAGTGTTGCTACTCCATTTTCGAACGGAACACCGAGTCTAAAATTACATCACTCACATATTTACAACACTGTGTATTATTTACATGTAAATGCTTAGGGAAACTATACTACCTACTAAACAAGACTCCAAAGGTTAAGTTTACAAGCTAGCACAGTACTCACTCATTCACTCAAAGTACTAGCGAACTAATTGTCCGCAAGAATTCTACTCTGTAATTTGGAATTGGAAAGTTTGTTTGAAAATCAAGTGTGGAAATAACTGTGGTCAGGGCGGATCGACCTCAATTTCAAATTACTACCCCACATTCAGAGTCAAAGTCTGGAATTGTTTGTGTGACTCTTCATTATATTATACTATAAGTTTATTACAGTAATAATTAAGTGAGATTAGGCGGAGTATTATATTACTCTAGTGCACTTTGGACTCTCTCTCTCTCGTGTGTATAAACCTGAGAGTGTTGTGAGATACTAGCAGACGTTCTTCTACAAAGTTACCATTGGCTCAGTGCATACAAGTGAATCTGTACACTGTGTTATATGGTATAGTATATATGTAGGTACACCAACTACTACAAACCACTGTTTACAACCTAAAAGAACAACAACCACTACTATAACTACATGTGCACTGTTTGCATAATATAGTACTGTAGGTGTGTTCGGTTGCCTCATTTGGATCTGGATTGAATTTAGACTTATGGGTCATTATCACTAGTTGCGTGTTGTTGGCAACTCGCAATAGTTACTGCATTGTACTAGTTCGTAGTTATAGTATACGAGCTATACACTAGAATACTTTTGCTATTCTTCTATGTAATAGTGAGTAACAAGGTCGTTATATTCACTTTGTTCGAATTCGGTGAAAACTAGTTGACACAGTGCCTGTGAATCGGGCTAAAAAATCACTACTACTCAATTGGAAAGCGTTTTGATGAGTTTGGTGATTAAATGAGCAAAATCAAAATGGGAGTTCAGTCGGACCACGAAAGTGGTTATTTTGAAGGGGATGACTGCTGTGCAGACGATGACGATCTGGAAATCCTCCATGAGATTGTGAATCCTGGGTATCCCCCAAGGCAAAAAGGTATGCAATTATTGCCTATCTAAATACATTACGTATGCACTGCAATTTTTAGCTGATTCAATAGTACATACAGATACAACAGAATCATATATTATATTATCCTAAGGAATTGTATTATACAGGGTATATATTTATATAGTAGTAGTAGTATTTGCACTACTGTGTGCTGCTGTGCCGTGTCTCATTGTTGGAATAATACAAACTACACGATTCTGCCTTGCTATGTATTGGGGAACGTGAGTCTTGGCAGATGGTTCTCGACCAGAGAGATATTTACTGTGTACATAGATATGCACAAAATGGCCATTCTCTCCTTTCACTTTTTGCACGCGAGTAAATTTGAACTCGCTGTAAATACAAGAGAAGAAGGGGACTGATCTTGAGTTATAGAATAACCCTTGCCTACCTCACTTCACTTTTTGTTACATGACAATGTGCATACATTAGTACATATAAAATAAATACAATTGCAATCAATTCATATAAATATTTTGGCGTACTTATTTATTTATTCATATGAATGAAATATTGTGTCGTTATATATTTAACACACCACAATTTCGTTCATTAATAATAACTGAGCACTTCTTTTGAAAAGACCATGCACTGGCATCGTATGCAAATCTACTTGGATACTTATATGCAGAATTGTAGGAATGAATATCACACCAATGGGGAGTAGCTAAGTTGCTACATAGCGGATAGTTTAAACGAAGGTATACTAGTTCGCATAGGCTCTTCACAATTATTTCTGAGGGAGTATGCAGACAGATATTGGTGAATTGTGCATTTAATAAATACATGTTTACTGATAGTAGGTAAATTAGGAAATGAAGCATAATAATAAACCTACTTTACTCCCATACACACATACGTACATGTATAAGAGTAATTTACATTCGTTATTGCAAAACTTTATGGGTACTAACGCAAGAGGCTTACATTTACTGTAGTATGCATGGGTATAGCAGACTAAAATTATACTGAAAGACTGTACTCAAATGTGAATACCTCTATCACTTACTCAGATAGGATGCATGTTATACTCGTATATACAATTTATGTATAATAGATTGGATTGACATACGTCGTCTAGAACAAGGACACTGAGAAGGATGCGATGTAAATTAGACAGAGCAGAAATGCACATAAATATGAACATATTCTTCAATCTTTTTTTGTAAGGTTGAAAGGGGTTCTGGGAATTGTGTTTAATAGTATAATTGGATCTTTGGTAACTTTGAACTTCTTACAATTTGATTTCATATATCCACATCAGTATGGCCTGCCAATTACTTATTGTTGGATACTTCAAGTGCATATGAAAATTACCATACATTCAGATTGAATAACCTTTTTGGTTTGAACTGTACAAATACTAGATTCCTCAATCCACAGCCCACTGTTATCTTATCATCCTCCCGGCTTTTTTCTTTTCTAGTAGGCACACTATTAACTAACTAACAATTGTAAGTAAATCATTGAAAATTTTCTGGAACAATATTATCCATATTATCAGTCATAAGCTGTACATTAAGCATCAGATCTACTGACAACGAAATAGTTCTTTTCCGCGTAGCACATCGGGTGGACTCTCGTACACATCGTAGGTTTTTGAGCTGTTGTCAAGTGCAGAACAAAGGGAAGTGTTCAATATTCAACAAAGCATGCAAATCTTTAGAGAATGATTACCACTGAAACGTTACTTCATTGTGCTGTAAGTTTCTTTAATATCAATTCCTTTAAACTAAATTGAGTTGGAAGGAGCGGATGTAAATCTGTTTCATGTCATACAGTAATATTTTGGAAGGGAATTTCTTTCGACTCGAAATGCTGTTTGGATGCTTCTTGCATATAAATATGAGTCTGACTGCCGATCGATGCCCTTTGTTCACTATTGTTTTAAACGAGTCTCTGTACTTTCTGCGGCATTGTCTAGTAATACATATTAAAGCTATTCCATCATAATAATAATGCATACACGCATTCTACTGTAGTATCCAGAGTCCCATTACTTCATCATTTCTCCTCCAACATCAACATGTATGTACCCTTTCACTGTTAAATTGGCAATGCCAATATGTGCTCTGTGGCAAACTAATATTTCTGTGTGTAGTAGGTATCTCTATCAATTACCATGTTCATATATTCTTCAATTTCCTATAGCAAGCGTCATTTAGTCTGCCAAGAGCCTTGTGCCAGCCTCTAAATATGTAACTGTTGTGCTCTTCAATCAACTCACAATCATTCTAAGTACTACTCAAAGACTGTATGCTCTCACTTAGGTCGAGAGAGTACGATTACGGAATTTAAATTTAAAGGAAGCATCGTTCATTCATAGAAATTTACCTCATATCCTCATCCTTATTTTATATTATACATTACAAAATTCATACTGCAGAGTACTTATCAATCTTCATATCCATCTCTGGAGGAGAGCATCTTCCTCTACAGAAAATATGAGCATCCTGATACACATCCTTATCTCCATCTCCACAAAAACTCTACTGCGTTGTACAGTACAGTTGGTTTGGCTGCTTCTTCCTCTCTGGCAATTTTCTTTCCTCTTGAAAGGGCACAGCGTTTCAAAATATCGGTTCCCCTTAACGGGTGCGAAAATAAAGGCTTCCTCATACTGATATCTACACGTGTAAGCACATGGCACCCTAAACTTACTACAGTGATTTTTATCGCCAATATTTTACAGACATGCTTACACATCGCTATTCGTATACATACACACGTTGTTTATGTAACATGGAGCGCAGGGGAGTGATTAGGCTCTTTGCTATCTGCTACGCTATCTGTATACATAAACAAACGAATCAGTGGATATGTACTCGTCGAAAGGGATATTTTATAAATACTATATAAACTATTTGAATATTAAATTATTAAGTAAACGTGACACTGGCAGCAGGTAGAAGTGCGAAACACAGAATTATGTATATTATTTAAACATCGGTAGCAGGCCTTGAACAACGAGCGAACGAGTGCTGCGCTCTGCTACTGTGCAAAAAAAAACATGCATGCAGACTGTGCAAGCGTGGAGTTGGTACCATAGATCAGTATTAGGATGCAACAATGAACTTGTACAAAACTTATTGTGCAGTGCACACTATATTAAAAGTAGTAAATTTATATATGTATTATTATATTTATATTGGTGTAATACACTTAAGTGGATGTCTCACTAAATCTTTTCCTGACTCACTGGCTGCCACTGCAGGTAACCCTGTTGTAGCTGTAATGTGATGTAATGTATTGTAATAATGCCGACGGAAGAGAGATTGTTGAATTGTACGGAATGTAATGTAATGTGAATTGGAGGCTTTGCTTCACTCTTCTTGGCTTGGCTTCACTGGAAGGAATCAGTATTGGGTGGAACACTCCATTATTCCATGGATTGAATGTAGCATGGAAAGTCTGCGAGTTAGTTTAGTATGCCTCAGAAGAAGAAAGACATTGACCTGCTCGCTTGAATCCCGTTGTCTGAAAGAGTTGAGTTGGTTGATGTGATACTGAAGACTACACAGAGCCAGCAAGCAGCACCATTATTACTGCACAGACTTGACTTCAGACTTTGACTTCACTTTACGTTGCTTTTCTTTGGCAAGAATCATAAGGCGTGAGCCTGATCCTATTCGTTTGTTATTCTCCACCAGCATCCTGTAGTTTTCAGCTCCAAGACGCTGCTGCTGCATTGTCTCTCCAGTGCACTCCCTTCAATGTGCTTTTATGGATTTTCAAGAATACTTTTTTAATTTGCATCGTTAAGTGCTAGATTAATTCTGATTGTTTTATTAGACTAAATTAACTGACAATGATTCTTTTCTTTGGATCATTTGGCTCGTTTAGCCTGTGTCATTTAAAGTTAAGAGATTCTTTTCAATTATAGTAAAAGTAATTATTACGGCATTACTATAATGCTACACTCAAGCTGATGTACTCTCAAGTCAAGCACTCCACATACTACAAGCAGTCAGTATCTCAAGTGCATGCCTGTTCTCGTTTTGACTGACTTTCTTTTACACTTGTAATCTTGTCTTGTCTCTTAACAACCACCTTTTATGTACACTCGTTCATTGAGCTCACATCAACTTCACCCCACAAAGCATACAAAAACACACCTACATGCATTATAATAGTCAGCTTTTAAAGTATATCATACTTTGCGTGGGCAATCATCAGAACAGCAATTTTTTATGATTTCTGTCAGCGTCCGTGTATTGTCTTCGTCGGCGATGTTTCTTTTCTAGTGTTAGAATTTTGGTTCGCAGTCGGTGTCTCCACTGTCAACCTATACAAATTTTGAATTTATTTATACCCTTGATAAAGATGCAATGGCCATGTCGTCGTGAAACGGTGAAGTATTTAGCAACCAATTTTCATTGGTTGAAAGTCTACGGCATCCTCGCACCTCTACCGTCAGACTGTCCATATCCGTATATCTGGGTTCTAAATAAGCTTCTCTACTATTCAACGCATAAGATTATTCGGGCGTATGATTAGTTCCTCATTTCCTACACAAGTGTAGAATAATAAATGCGTGCATAATTATGCTCGAAAGTTTTTATTTCGTTTGAATGAGAAACTATAGCTACTCCAAAGATGCTTAATTAAGAGTTATGGTAGTTCTGTTTCACAGATTAAAAACAAACGATGTAATGACTTTTAAAAGTAACGGTATGTTAAATTGCACAGGTGCTACCAGATTCCGTACGCATATACATAAACTTTTTCAATTGCAATATAACGTTTCTTCAGAAAGGCCATAGCATTGGACTGACTGAGTGACATAATCCATATAGTAAGTTCGCACATTCAGTAAAGTGTGTATATCTGTAAATTAGCGTGAGCTTTCTGGGGTGGAGATACCCTTGCACTTTCTTAGTTATTTTCATTGGAATGGTGCAAAGGATTTTACAACGCTCATTTCAGCTTTCAATAAACATGAAATGAAAGCAGCTGTTTTCATGCTGTAATGATAACGCTGTGTAGCTCTTGTGCATTAGGAGAACATTAAGTTAATCTGAAAGCACGAGTACACAGGATATTATAAGAAAAAGCATAGGAGAAATAGATTTGAAAATATGTATACAACAAGTTGCTAAGGAGAGATACTTTCCTAAGTAACAGGATAGGCAGTGATCAGAGTGAGTGACCACAAATATATGGTGAGGAACAACCTAACAGTAGTGGAAACTGAAGGAAATGTGTGATCTGTTAATTACTCATTGATGAATAATATACAAAATCTTACCATTTCCACATAAGCATCCTATTCTTCAAATGTGGCTGCCACAGTCTGCTGGTGCAACAGAACAATTCTCCTGTTAATTCAGTTGCAAGGCAAGCGTATGGAATTGTGAATGTAAATTGAGTACTAATGAACTTCTTTAGAAACCTTCGAGAGACATTAGCACCAGTATATATGGAGTACGACCAAAGAAACTCTCATGTAAAAGATGAACAGTGGCCTACTTATTATTTCTACTATGACAAAGCATATATCAGTGATTCCTCTCTCATGCGCCATCCTATCAGCACTGAAATAACGATCGTTTCAGTTTCAAGGTACCTTTGTGTGAATTGTTCTCTATTATCTGTGTTATGTTGTCAAGTCAAAGTCGTTGTTTTTGTGGTAAGGGAAGGTGGCCCAGAATGCTTGCTGATAATTGTTGCCAGCTTACGTTTAAGTAACCCTCTGTAATACTATTTGTTGCTACTAACTAAGTAAGATATTCTTCACGTTGGTATGTTTATGTATTGTTTTTGGACTTACTGTGTAACCCTTATTTCATTATCATGATAAGTGAGAGCATTGAGTTGGTAGTTTTTTCGTAATTGTATAATGTGTTCTACTTTTAATATTTATTTAGGTATATGCTACTTAATTCTGCACCTGACTGCGAATGGCAAATAGCTACATGTGAGTATTGTGAGAATATGTAAGGTCTCATTAGCAAGCACATATTTTGCCAATCTCGGCTTTTCCAAGTGCATCTTACAATTAGTAAATATAACGTTTTGAATTCCAAGTGTAATTGGTAATGGTATAAATTATCTGGAAATCTTTTCGGTGAAATTATTTTGTTTGTATTAGATTGAATCATTTCTATTTGCTTTCCGGGTTCACGGAAATATTTTTAATTTTTCCTTTAGGTTAAATACACAAACAGTGCAGTGTGGACGTGAGGATCGTTTTGACCTTTTGATGTGAGAAGGCAGATTATATATTAACTTCCCTTCTGAAAGGAATTGTAAATTGTAATTTTATTGTCCCCATTACGTAAATGTTAGGGGTTGTTCAGCAAAGTGAATGTTTAGTACATAAATTATGGTTTTAGCACCAATGAGTGTTAAACTGAGATTTAGAGGCAGTTAAAAGGGCACGATGATTACCTAAGAAGTCTCTGGAAATAAAAGAACTTTCTGTTGCTTTCTGTTTAATATATTTAATCCACGGGTTTAGTTTTTTAGCTACATTGATTAAATTTATGGAAAGATGAAAGGGATTCTTTGGAATTATTGTGCTATTAATCACGCAGGGTATTAGCAGTATTAGCGGTGATAGGATAGGAGTTGTTGGCTATGCCACTTCACTATCAGAAGTCGACTGATACTGTGACACACGGGCGTATGTATTTTTCTTTTTCGACACGTACAAATATAGTACATACACTTTGTTAAGAAAAATAGGAATAGTAGTGAATCACTATAGGCTGTCTTGTTAGATATACAACACACGTAAAAGAGCATGTTAACGCAATGTTATTTACGACTCTGCATTTGCAATGGATATGTCTGTAGGTTACCATTTGGAATGGGGAACTTCCTTTAAAGACTTTGCTTTGTTTAGTGAGTATGAATGTTCGCTGGTAGAGCGAGATGAGTCTGAAGCCGACAAATTCATGATTCGAGATCCGAACTACACTCACAGAACAGGATGAGTGTGATTACTAGAAGGACTATTTCGTGTGGGCGTCCATTCGTGTACCAGCGTGCTGGTAAGTACTGCTCTCATAGCGATATTTGAAGTAAGGGTGAGTCCAATTTGATTGGCGAACCGTCTTTGTGTTGGGGTTCCATTTAAATTTCTTACAGCTAAATCTTGTAGTGGAAAAATATACACTTAAATCTCCAACTTCCAGAAAGTCTGAAAAAATGGTATAAATAATATCAGCATTGCAATCATGTTTTACATCAGTATCGGATCGCCTATTCTGGATTTGTAGACTGCAAAGTATTTTGATCACATAGCCTAAATTGGGTTGCAATTTAAAGTGTGTTGTAGCCGAGATTCTTGTAGGAGGATGTACCTACTTAAATCACCAGTTCGTAAAACAGTGGTGGTGATGGTGAATGAATGAGTAGGCTGAGAACATGACAATTCTAATTTTTTCTGTAATAGTAGGCTCTGCTTGGTCTGAGTTGAGTCTGAGTCGGTTTTTGTAGAAGGTGTAGTAAGTTTTCTTACTGCAGCTTGCCACCATAGTACGGAGAACGACACTTACAACGTATGTATTGCATTACGCTGTGAGAAAGTTTCAGTCATAATAAAATGACAATTCGATGAAAAATATTTATGAGGAGGAATAACCCTTGATGTCGTGGTCGCAGTCACATAACCAGGAAAATTTAGGAGTGTACAAAGAGTACAGAAACTGTTAAAAGTCTGAACCCAGATATTAATGAGTGCACTTATTTATGGGAAGTACACCTTGGGATACAATGACACTGTCCTGTCTTCATTTTTCAAAAGGAAATTGTTTTCCATATAATATGCATTTTTATATTAATATAGGTATG
>JABASC010003398.1:0-14290 GCA_019776185.1 Plutomurus gul
CAGGTGCGTGCACTCTGGAACGCTTTTTGTTGAATAATAAGCACCGGTTCTTTTATACGGTTTCGTTGTCTCGAATATTTCCAAATTAAACTTAATTGCTGCAAATAGACAATTCTTTTCTGAAAACTATTGGCAGCTTACAATATTATTAGCTCTGCCATTAAAATCTCATAAATACCATCAGTGAGGATTTGAATGTCTCGGCTGTCAGCAAAATAATTGTAGTCTATCAAAGGGGGTCCTTCAACATTTTCTGTGTTTATCCTCACCGTCCCCCTACTCTTGGGGCGAGCCAAGTATGTGTACGTGTAAATTGCCGTTTCATTTTCATACGAGTCTGGCAACAGAGTGTACAAATTCAGTCCATACAAAGTTGCGTGAAAGTCTGGCCACTCTGGGTGCCCATCTACCACTGCCTGGGACGAGGGCTTAAATGCTTGTCCACTCAATCCCAAAACACTGCTTAATCGACCTTTAAAAATGTAAAAAAAAATAATCAAATTAGTTGTACAAATATTATGTAATGATTTTTCATCATAATTCTATGTATTTGGAATACATCAATATTCCCACTTGCGTAATAACTTTTGTATACCTTTTCCATGCAGTTCGAAATCATCAACTGTAGCTTGATTAAGTTCTGTATTATCATTATCATCGAACATTATTGATTTGTCTTTCACAAGAATTTTTAAGGCGATCTTTGGATGATCTTGCAGATTATTCCCGACAGGTAAGTCGACAATGGTTGTTATCTAGCAAAAACATAAAATACCGGCAGGTGTATTCGATTTCTCCTCCAATATTTATTTCTTGGTGGCTTTTTCTGATTATTCTACTTACATTTGCTTTTTCCAAAATCTCTGCTGGACCGATACCAGATTTCATGAGCAATTGCGTTGTTCCGAATGTACCTGCTGTAATAATTATTTCTTTGTTAGCGTAAGCACCGCGATACACTCCATGTTTTTTGTAAGTCAATCCATACGCCTGATTATTATTGTTCTCATCTATAAGAATCTGCAAGCAAACAAATCAAGCATGTTATTATAATGTTAATAATGAAATTATGACATACAATAAATCTGCATAATGCTTGCCTTTGTTGCTTGAGAATAGCGCTCCACTTTTAAATTGGGTCTGGATTTTTCAATTGGTTTAAGAAACGCTGAATAAGAGCTGTGTCGTCTACCATTTCTAATATTGTATTCAATTGGACCAAAACCTAAAGTGTTGCAATAACAGGCATTATCAATGAATAATGATGATTTTTTTGAAATTGTAGTAAGTTTAAATACTTATTGATTGGGGTCCATTTGAATCTCGTATTTGAAAGCCCTTTTCTTTTCCCGCTGCAAACCATTCTGCTCTACCTGGTGCGAAAGCTTGCTTTGATACCGTCATTGGACCCCCAATTCCATGTTGGTCTTATTAAATAAATGGAACAAATTTATTTATTACACGGGCAATGAATCATTTTGTGCACTTACCAGTCACAGGAAATTCTCCTTCGTAATTTTCAATACTTTTGAAATATTGTAGTAACTGGGGGTATTCCCAAGAAGAGTCATTCGAGATTTTAGACCAACGCAAGTAATCTAAAGGATGTCCACGGTTAAACATCATTAAATTGATGGTGCTGGTGCCACCGAGCACTCTCCCAACCTTCACCTTTTGCACCTGAATTCGGAATACATTATTGAATAAAAGTTTCATTTTGCTTAAAAAGTAAAATGGCTAAATTTAAAATTCACTGCCAATAAGCGCTCCGTGCTGTTTAATAAGCATAACTGTCTTTACCTTATTGTTGGCATATTTTTGGGGCACTGAGTTATAATCGTAAATGATTTCCGGTGCATTACGAGTTTCGGGTGCGAAAGCAGGAATTTCAGTCTGAGGAGGAGGATTTCCGCCGGCTTCCACTAACAACACTTTCACCTTAGGGTTAACAGAGAGCCTATTTGCTAAAACGCACCCCGATGCCCCACCACCAACTAGATTTGTGAAAAATGAAAGTAATGTCCAAAAAAGTTTTGATGTTTTCGTTTGAATTATATGTATGTATATATGTATTATACAATATGAACAATTTACCTATAATGAAATCGTAAGTTTCCACATGAGGTAATGAGTAATTTGTCGAATTTAGTGGAAACGTTCTTGCTAAATCATCTTTTCTGTATTCAACAGCGTAATGTTGAGTCAGAATAGCGATTGATCCGAAAATTAATGTTTTCCAATCCATTGTTGTCGTATTAATGTAACACAATAATAACGTTCGTTGAGACGGTATCATCCATCTTTTGTCTGCTCTGCATTATCCATCTGTTAGCGGCACAAGGATACATAGTCAGCAGTAAGCAAACTGGAAATGCCTATAATAAGTTGCACAGAGGTATTACCTAACAAATCTGTGTTGATATTGCACCTACCTACTTTGCGAAAGATTAATGCAAATGCTCTACAAATTACAATATTAGTTGTAACCTCAAAATCGATCATGGTATCGACGCTTCATGTATTTATCATGATTGTCTTTCGCTGTCGATCTTTTATGCACGAACCGTTGTCGTTACCGTTATTCCTTACCTCATTTTCTACGTTACACATTACACGTTAAAATTACATGTTACTTTATTAATGATTTTACTGTAACGTCATTACACCATCACTGAGCACTGCACCAGTGTTTAAAGTCTTTTAACTGGTGGTTATATAAAAATTATGTTCTATTCTTAGAACCAGTGATTGTAGTATCTAAACCGTGTGTACTACAACTGACGTAAGGCGTGTAACTATAAATAGCTTTCTTGTTCAGCCGCGGATCCAGTGGGTGTTAATCAGACGGAGAAGAGCGTGGAGGCGGGATGTAGGAGGAGCTACGTTAACATGAGCAAGATAGTAACCGTCCATTAACAGGGACTCCTGTACAAGTGGCTACGTAGTCAATCGTGTCCATAGGTTCGAATCTAGGTTCGTAAATTCCTTTGTATTACAATAGGAGTAATAATTCCTCAAAACTGCTCATTCACGTAAATAATAGACCTCTATGATCCCATGCCCACATTCACACAGTATGACGTTTCATCATTTTAGTCATTTACCATTAGAGTAATCATAAACGTTTGGAGGCATTTAACGGAGCTCTGCGATAAATTACTGCAATGTACTGCATTTCCAGCTATTCAGTAATCTCAGATGTTATACGAATTCATCGTAAATCATTTAGTTCACACGATACACAATTAAACGTAAACCCCTCGGATTGCTTCAAGTTATTTAACTATTTCCCATGCTCTACGTTTTTCATGTGTGTAATGCTATAAACCTTTGTTTGCAATATAACGTTTGCTTTCTGGTAGTCTACTATTTCTTATTCATTCGGCGAATGCTTGACTTACCCAGGATTCGGTGATTACACAGCTATTAATTGCTGTGATCAATGTGATTATCCCCTCTCCTGATTAAATGCGATTTACCATCCTATCAATATGCTGTAATTTGCTATCCTTTTCATGTTATGAATTAATTTTTCACACCGTCTCATTGTGATAGGGTTTTTACCATTAAAGTATGATTTACGAAACCCTGGTTGAACCATTACATTGCCTTGTGCTCGTCACTTTTCATTCCCAACCTCTTTAGTATTTCTCTCTGTGTGACACAACAAGAACACTATTGTAATGTCAACGCAGTCCTCGCTCTCACCTTCCATCATCCGGCGATGCGTACAAGGTTGTTGGTATCGCAATGTCACCTTGTGTATC
Source organism: Plutomurus gul (assembly GCA_019776185.1). Classification (NCBI taxonomy): domain Eukaryota; kingdom Metazoa; phylum Arthropoda; class Collembola; order Entomobryomorpha; family Tomoceridae; genus Plutomurus; species Plutomurus gul. The sequence continues at coordinate 3,768 of JABASC010003398.1, forward strand.
GTCGTATTATATATTATAATACTTTAATGGTCTAAGAGTGTCAGAGAAGCAGGTTCATTATCGGACTTTGGAGTTTGTAATGCATGTGAGACGATTTTTAAAAGCCGTGTTCCAAAGCTGCAGGTTGCCACAATCAGCATCCAGCCGCAGCAGAAGAACCACTTTCCAGCAGAAGAGCAGAAACTATTCAAGAGGTGCACACGCACGAGTGATATCTCTCTCAGCTGTTGACTTTGTACGTCAAAACCTCTTCCGCTTTATTTTTTATTTTGCGTTTATTTTCAACGAGACAATAATTAGATAATCATGAGTGGGGAAGAGGTCGTTGTGCTGTCTGCTGTAAGAACACCCATCGGTTCGTACCATCCTTTTGTATCTAATCATATTCGAAACTTCTGGCTGGAATTATACAATCTGTGTTCTTATAATTTCTAGGTTCTTTTTGCGGAAAGCTGTCATCTCTGAAGGGTCATGAGCTGGGTGCTATTTCCATAAAAGAAGCCGTTTCTCAAGCAGGAATCCTTCCTACCGATGTGTCTGAAGTTATTTTCGGTCAGGTATGTACTTTTCTTTAAATTATTTTCGTATATTCATTTATGAGTACCTAGTGATTTCACATAATTATACAGTTCCAGTTTGTAACAACACGCACAAAGGAATTGAATTAGCATACATACACGCATAATATTCTAAATTTAGATCAGTTTTATATATATATTTATAATTCAGGTATTGACCTCAGGGCAAGGACAAAATCCAGGGAGACAGGCGGCAATGAAAGCAGGAATCCCCCAAACAGCACCCACAACTCTTATTAATATGATCTGCGGCTCTGGTCTCAGGTAAAAAATCAAACAATTCTTTTTCCTTAGTTGCACAATAATATATCTACATGTGATTTATATAATACCAAGGGAATTCCCAAGTAATATGCTTCTCAATGTTATTCTCATTCTGTCATCACGTACGTTTAAATAGTACACATGAGATATTTCTTTTTCTCATGATTAATATAATATATATACAATGACTTTGTTCTGTAGATGAAGTTATTATATTGGAAGATTGAAAGATTACGCCCTTCTATTAATATTTACAGGGCCGTAGTAATGGGAGCTCAAGCCATTAAACTGGGGGATGCAGAGATGGTTGTAGTTGGAGGTCAGGAGTCTATGAGCCAAGCGCATCATTCAATTTTTATGAGAAATGGTGTGAAAATGGGGGAAAGCACTATTTCAGACACAATGATTACTGATGGCCTTACTGATGTTTTTAACAACATTCATATGGGAATTACAGGTATTCAGTTTGCTCATCTTACGTAAGCATATTGAAGGGGCCGCGAAATTATGACAAGACTCTGTTTGACCTGCAATTTGATTACCCAGCGGAGAACGTTGCTAAGAAATACAACATCACCAAAGCCGAACAAGACGATTTTGCACTGAAATCTCAGCAAAAGACGGCCTTAGCAGTCAAAGAAGGACTTTTTCGTGATGAAATCGTTCCAGTGATGGTACCAGGGCGAAAGGGGGCCACAGAAGTTAAGGAAGATGAGTTTCCAAAACCTGAAACAACTCTTGAAGCTCTCACAAATCTCCGTCCAGCTTTTGTTCGCGATGGCAGCGGAACTGTGACTGCTGGAAATGCCTCTGGACTGAACGATGGTGCTGCTGCCCTGGTGCTCACATCAAGCTCTTTGGCATCTTCAAAGGGGTTGAAACCTCTAGCGAGAATTATTTCCCACGCTTTGTCTGGGGTCGATCCCGCATTTATGGGTATAGGACCTGTTCCTGCTGTAAAATCGGCGGTAAGATTCACTAAATTTTAAAATCCAGTAAAATTACTATAATCGGAAAGATAATTCATATTTTAATTTTTGCAGCTGGCAAAAGCTGGATGGAATATTGGTGAAGTGGATCTGTTTGAATTGAACGAAGCATTTGCATCTCAGTCCATCGCAGTGGTACGAGATTTGGGTATTGATAGTGCCAAAGTTAATGTTCGTGGTGGGTCGATTGCATTAGGTCATCCCATTGGGGCTTCCGGTGCTAGAGTTTTGGTCACTCTCATTCACGCTCTTAGACAATCAGGAGGGAAAAAGGGAGTTGCAGCTTTATGTATCGGTGGAGGTATGGGAATTGCAATTTGCATCGAAGCGATTTAAACAGAGATTTACAATGCAATTTATATATGTTTATATAATTGGACAAATCTTACATGTACTCTATTTTTGTCACAAATAATGGGTTCTGTGGATCAATAAAGAATTTTTCTAAATAATAAAATAGTGTTTCACAAAAATGAAAGTTTGAAATTATTTAAAACACTCTGGCGCATCGAACATTACGATACACTGACATATAAACATCTTTTTACATTGCTTGCTATTCAACAGCCATCAGCAGTCTGAAAATTATTGTGCTTTTGATATTGTCTCACAGAAAGAATCAATATTCTAGACACCCTTGACTTTGTGCACGAAAGTTATTCACACGTACACACATGTACTGACTGTGAGTTATTATATAATATATATTAAAAATATATATATGTATGTATTATTTACGAAGTTATAAGTAATCTTCTAAGTATTTATGGGTCAATTAATTGTATACTTATTGACGCCAGGAGTGGGAGAGAAAGTTCTTTGGGTTCCTTTTACGAGTGAAAGTTAGGAACATCATTTCTTGATGAAGTAGTGCAATAAAGATTTTAAGACTTAGCACATGCCGTTTCTCAAGTAGTGCCCCCTCCCTACTGTGACATCCTGTTATATTTACTCATTTTAAAAATTGTAAGTTCAGTAACTCGCATATTTAGTAAGGTGCGGAATGAAAGTTGTTTGCAAATGTAAATGCTATACTAACATTTACCCAGTGAGTGTGTTAGAGTTCCAATGAATGCTCCCAAATAGATTTGTTCGTCCATTTGTTTAGTTTCATTTCGGAATGACGAAGTGGAAAGGGAAGGCTAGAGGGACAGAGAAATGGATAGCTAAGGGCTAACTTAATTTCATTGGGGTCCTTGTTGCTAAATAGTATGTCTTATTTAAGGTGAAAGTTGTTCTCTATTAAGTGCTTGTATAATTTCTCATTTCGACCTACCTACATACATCAACCACAGAATGTATAATATCCTCATGCTAAGAATTGTACCAAGTATGCAGCGTCATTTGGACCGACATCGACAGTGACGTTAGCGGCTAATACATCTATACCTTTGGTTGTACAAACTCCTTCGTATCGAATTTTCACGCATCCGACTACACTGATAGTGAGCCTACGATTTACTAGACAACATGAAATATATATAGTATATATAGGCTACCTTTACCATTAGGAATTGGATGTGCACGGATGAGACGGGCGATGTGATACGGAGACAGAAAGAACATTTGACGGAGAGAACGGTGCGGAGTCGAGAGTCCCAAGGCGAAATGTATAAATAATCTCCGGATGAAGACTTCATTAATTACTTCAATTGTGTATCATCAAACAACGCCAGAAAGTTCCCGAAACAATAAAACCGTCTTAAGTTCAGCCAAGCGATCACAATTAATTTCGATCGAATTAAAATTCCACAAAAGACAGGATTATAGGAAATATCAAGTAGATTTATCAGCATCTGTCGTCTCGTCCCCAAACCTTATTCGGATACATTCAATTCGAATGTTATGAAACCCATGATCCATCCCATGAATAAATTTTAAGAAAAACCAACTTTCACTGACGCTTATATTCATATAAGGTTGTTGCATAAATACATCACTCTATTGTGTATTTCATTAATCACCCCAGCATTCATAAAGTATGAAGTATAAAGTAAGCACTTTAATATTAGGAAATTTGTTCTACTTTGTGTAATTAGGAATACACATTACCTTCCTTTTATGATACTCCTATTTGGTTACATAGCAAATAAACTTCAAAAATAAGCTGCTTCTCCGATGCAGGATTTCCTTTTTTGACCTACACAATCTCTGCAGATCTGTATTTTCACATTCTCAACTAGAAAATAAGATTTAGTAGATTATATTCCAATTTTTACTAGCATTTCTCTGGGCAGTTTCGACCGATTTCATTGACAAATTAACGAAATGCTTGCCCTTCCTCTGTGATGAGCATCCATGTCATCCTACATGTCTCAGGTTGACACAAACCGAGACAACAGACGAGTTCATCGGGCAGGTAAATCAAACACATTTTATTGCAAGACGAATATTATCGTAAATGTTTTTTAATGATTTAGAAGTATTATTAGTGTAAATATTTGTAAGAAGGGAATGACTGTAAGCTTATTCTTTCTCACTGACAGTGGACATCAAGCATTCAAATGATTATTAATAGTGTGTAATTAGAATCATGTAACAGTACGTAACAGAATATACCGGATGGTATAAAATCAGACAAAAACAGATACTTTTTAAGGTGACTGGGTCTAAATCACTTTCACTCATTTATTCTTCTTCTTATGAGAGGAAGAACTTGTACTTGCTGTAGTAGACGGTGTGCCGTATGTGCTTTGCGAAATCCGGTTTACATAGTATAATGTAATTATTGAAAAAATGAAGCTGAAAGAGTTCAAAGTATATAAGGTAATTAATTTTAATTTAGTTAATTGATTTAACGGTAAGTCGGTGAGTAATGTAATTTTAGGTCTTTACCAGGTAGTGATGCATACACCGTGAACTCGTCCAGCGGCTATGAGGGCCAAAATTAGGCACACAAAGACTGAAATTTAGAAACAAGAAAAGCATTTAATTCATATAAAAACATTTCACCGATTAATTTAATCTATCCCCTTTCCATCGTCGAACAAAATTGAGACCGGTGATCATTTCAGTGATAATGATTGGGATTGCCCAATTATGAAGCAACAACATCTACAATTATTTTATGTAAATTTAAAGTAGTTGATGATTTGACTTTACCTTCAGGAAATAGCGACGTTTGATATCCTTTTCCAAAAACGATAAGTTCGAAATTTCCAATCGCCTATCAACATAAAAAATTTCCAAGTTGACTCTTTTAATTTAAGATGTGAAAGATTCACTTAAGTGGCAGGGGATTCACTGAAGTTGTTATTTCCAATATAACCCGATTCCCACCACTTCACCCTTACTTCAGTCCACTGTATGTACCCACCCACGATGAAAAATAACACGGTTTAAGATAGGGAGGGCATGGTGTAGGCGGAGCTACGATAACAAAGGTAAGGGAACGTCTCCCTCAACCCCACACTGGACCCCGACCCCCAACCGAACTGGATCGATTTGGCTCTGGTGAAATTAACCATTTTCCCGATCAACTAAATTCGTTTACAAATTCCCAGTGGGGAAATGTTTAAACATTTTAAATGTGGCAAACGCCACGCCACAAAATTTTACCATCAACTAGTCGACACTACACGATAAGACAGTATTTCCACCAAGATGCCAGAGGATTTGAACATTTAAAACCGACAATCCGGTATAACTCAACTCCGAAAGCCACAATGAAGCAATACATATAATTACCGTAAGTATAAACAGAAAAAGAAGAGAACCCAATCCTCCGCCAATAATCGTCAGCGGACCTGAGGACGCAAGCTGATGCCGGTAAAGTTGCATTCCGGAAAACACACCGACTGACAAAATAAGTGCTACAACACTTGACATTCCGTGTGACAATGCTGAAATTAAGAAAAAGACAGAAAACATGAAATCCAATGATTGTCAATTGCATACATACCACCTACACACAAGGAAAAAAACTGTTAAAATATACAAAAATGGCAGTTGGTTGGTTGTTGGTTGAATCCCACAAGACTGGTAAATAGTTCTTGTAATTGTGTAACGTGTGACTTGGACCACAGAAGTGTCTGTAAGCCTAGGTCACAAGTATTATGAAGGAAAATTTGGGAAAATTTGAGTTCTCAATACACAAAGCAGTTTTTCCTTGTCACTTTTGCTGTGGGTTTAGGGGTAGTTAGTTATGTATTGTGTGAGTGAAAAGCACTCTCATTACTCTCATACATCGGTGCACATCTTTATTATATTTTCACATGAAAGTGTTACAAATATTTCAAAATAAATACCTACCCATTTTGAAGTGATTTAGTAACAATTGCTTTGAAAAAATCAAATATTATGTAGTTAACGCCGCATTTAGTTAGTTTTAGAACTGTTTTAGAGCTGAAAGAGAAACAGAAGTACTAGGAATATACCGAACACCGACACGTCAGTCACAGTCACACCACTGTACTTATTTTTGAAATTTCGCACAACAGAGTCAATGTGATTATTTGAGACCGGATAAGCAGGCACCAATAATATTCATATTTAAAAGCAGCCAAGCCAAGTCTGATCATTCCTATATACTATACTTGTACCCTACTTGCCCTACTAACCCTACACGACAGACAAAAAAGTTAAAAAAACTGAAAAAAGCATTGTATTATATCATAATGTGTTTTCTCCTCTAGACAAATTCATGCATTTACAAACATGAGCTAATAAGCTGACCCCATGCTGACCACTGAAACAGTTTCAGTCATTAGTACGCTTAAATTTATCAACATACTTTGTCAAAAATTTTGTCGTTATCTCGTCAATACTCTCATCGTTTAATTCTGCTTCCATTGGACTAATCGACATTTTTTATCACAGATATTGTAGTAACCTCTATTACAGCTACAGCCAGCCCTGTTAGCTTCATCAAACATTTCTATAAAAAACGCGTACGCAAATGCAACCATGATTGCCGCTTTTTACCAATATTATGCTTTTTATTGCCACATAGCCATAGCTGATATCACGCTTCATATGCCGCGATTTAACGGCACTTTATCCGATCCGTATTTGTAATTTTGCTTCTGATTAGTAAATACGGTTATGAACAAATGAACCAACTCTTTAGCATTTGAATTATCTATCGGGAGTTCTGATACAAGACCTAAATCACAGACAAGTGATTGTCTGTAAATACATTCTAGATGGTTTGCACACCTTGTTCTTGAAACCAGCACAGTAGACAGACATAAAGGCCAAACAGACTGCCAAAAAGGGTTATTTTTTAAGACTGCCAAAAAAGCAGTTCCTGTTTTACAGTTTAATTATTGAACTGTGTCCGAAACTCAACCCAATCCCACCCCTTTCCCATTCTTATAACTATTAAGATTTTGAATGGATAATTGTGTTTTACCGTCATAATCTTAGGGGATTGTTGGTTGAAAGGGGCGAACACTTATAATGTTAGCTATGTTTTGCTATGTTCTGACTCTGACCGAAATTTTTTGCTCTTTCATATGGTGTGGTTTTTACAAGTGTAAAGTAATGCTAGACCATGTTAACATGGCAAAAACCGAAAAACAGTTTAAACAAACTGTCTCTCCGTTGTTTTTGTTATCCCACAAATGTAAAGTGGCAGTCTCAATGAACTGCTTTTTTGGCAGTCTGAATAACCTATTTGACAGTCTTTATGTCTGGGACTGACAGTAACAGTATCTTTATTGCACACATAAGACTAGATAGGGTCATATTATCACTTTTTCAAATTTGTTGGATTATATTTACATACTTTGTAGTGTTTGTGGTATTGGGGGAGTACGATTACGATTTTTTTTGTTGGAATTTCTTTACGTTTTGAACTCTCAAAACGATTGATTTGGATGAAGCTAAACAGCCCACGAAATGCAAACCGACACCCCCTCATTCTGACCCAATTCTACAATGGTTTCATCAATTCGTGGTGGATACTGCTTAGTCAGTTGTCGGATATTTGTCATTCCCTCTGTTGCGCAACCCAACCTCTCAGAAAATCAAAACCCGGAAAGATGGGCTTACTAAAGGAATTAATGCAGAGCCGCCAAGAATTTCAGGAAGGAGGGACGCATGAGCTTCTTTTAATTTTGGAGCTCTTTCTACAATCGAGACTCTTCGAAACTCTCAAACTAATAATGAGTTATCGAGATTAAAACTACCAGATCATTGTATGGTTATTTTTAACGACAATTTGTCAGTTGTTAGAATTTACTTTTCGCTGGAGCTAAATCATTAACCAATATCTCCGAGCTAGCTTTTACTACCACAAGAAAAGGCATTCACCGTACCGATCCGATTTTCACGATTACGGACAACGGAGTATTTAAATGCTGAATGTTAAACTGAAGACTGTTAAATAGACTAACAGAAGTGAACACAAACTAATGAATACACGACTACATACAACAGACAGTACAGACTACGAAGAAACATTTGAAGACCCAGTGATTTACATTTTTCATTGCAGTAATTATTTTTAAATTCTCGTGAAGGTTCAAGGTAATGTTATATTTCATATATAAATTAAATATAAAAAATTGTCCCTTGGATTTTTTAGATTTGTAAAAATTTCCCGGTTTAAAGAAATTCCATTTTCTTCCTTAAATCCTGAAATATTCCAGGTTTCAGTTTCAGGGGAAGAAAGGTTTTTGAAAAAACTTTTTTCCACCAGCGACAAGCCAGTATCTTTAAGCACGATGTACGAAAGTGTTCTTTATTAGTTTTTATTACTTACTATTTCTAATCATTGTGCAAAAGCAAATTGATATTTTCTTGAAGTTTAGATGACGATAAGCCAAAGCTAGAAAATCAGCCACTTTGGTGCTTCACTGCATTCAGCAGGCTGCTCTGTATTCTGTATAGTATAGATTATAGAGTATAGACCAGTTCTGATGAAACATCCAACTAATTAGCCAATACTTTCAACCAACAAAAATTCTTAATTATTTATCTTTTGTGTTATAAGAGAGCATCAACCAATAATCCAGATGCTGTACATTTAACTTTTAGAACTTATTGGCTCAGTTAGGCCGTAGGTTAATTATTCTACGAATACATAGACCGATAAGAAGTACTTATTTTGTTTCAATCACTCTTTTCTGTTACAGACAAAAATGGACAACGATGTGAAACAGGTAGACAAGCGTAAAGCACCTGATAGGGATTCGACTGGTGCTTCAGAAAGTTCAACAGCCGAAGCACCTTTGAAACGTCCTCGCATTCACTTGACGAGACTTAAAGAGTCTAGTGGTTCATCAAGAAAAGAAAGCGGTACAAGTCTTGGCAAGCGATCTACTAATGCAGGCTCAAGCAAAAGTACAAGGAACGAAAAATCTGGTAGCGGGGGAGAGGGAAAAGAAAAACCTAAGCAACAATTGACAGAGAAAGACAAAGTTGAAGTTGAGAATGATAATAGTGGAAATTTTTTTGCGGAAATAATGCAAAGGGAAGAACGTGTACGTTCAAATGACGGCTCGAGTCTTGATGATGTTGGTTCCGAAGAAGAGAAAGATAAACCGATCGGTAGCGACAAGAATAAAAAACGAGGAAAAAAAGCTAGTGTAATGAGCGAAAGTGATGTTAGTCCTGATGAGGCAAGTTTTTTATGCCGTTATGTACCACCTATTTTATATTTTACACTATTATCCGATTGTGCTGAATTTGGATATTGCTGGGTTTTTGGGAAAGTCGTATATTATATTTTTGATATATGATATATTCAAATCCATACAAACATTTATATTGGGGGAAAACAATTATTTATTTATTGCAACTGAATTTACTTATTACTTGTCTGCATGTCTTGCTCCGATGCAAGGCAATTGAACTTTAATTGCTGTGTAGTATTTATAAAGTAACTTTCCCCTTATAGAGTTTGAACCTACCTTTGCAATTAACCTTGAGGGTGGAGGACCAGACTCGTCAAACATGTCTTGCTCAGATGCAAGGCAATTGAACTTTAATTGCTGTGTAGTATTTATAAAGTAACTTTCCCCTTATAGAGTTTGAACCTACCTTTGCAATTAACCTTGAGGGTGGAGGACCAGACTCGTCAAAAATGTTTGATAAACCAAATGATCATTCAGACGGACTACAATCGCCTATCAACATTTTTTAAAGACCATGGACATGACTTGAGCACTCTTACCGACAGTGGGTATACCGCTGATGTTTCTTCTATGGAATACTCTGACAAATTTCCAAATCGAATTAGTTGGAATTCTCTCGGATCCACAATTCAAAGAGAAAGTTTAGTCAGTATGTCCAGCAGTACCACTGGTAAGTTATCCAAATACAAATCAAAATTACACACAAATAAATATGGTGTGACTTAAATTTAAAAAAAACCATATTAAAACTGGAAGGTGAAACTAATACTTGCACGAGGAGCTAATTTCGTAATTTCGACTTCGAATCGTTAAATTATAATATTCTCCATAACGCAAAATAACAAGTTATAAGTACAGTAAAAGTAGGGGGACCAATTAATTTTGTTTTTACTGTATAAAAAATTGAAATCGAAGTCGTCCAGTTTCTTGGGGAATTAATAATGTGAGAAGTGACTTAAGTTTGAACTATTATAATTGGTGTTGAATCTCTGGAGGGGTTAGCATATTAGTGGTCGTATTATTACTCTATTAAGGGAGTTTTTGGTTAGTGCAATTATTTAATTTTTAAGAATCGTTGTGTATTTATTGGGTGCTAAATTATTCGTTACACG
>JABASC010003399.1:0-14285 GCA_019776185.1 Plutomurus gul
TATCTACTGGTTAATTCATTCCTGTTGTGATTAATAGTATCTATGTATGTACATGCACAGGCTGCAACTGACTGCAACTAACTATTAAATGTGTAGAGGTTTTTCTGCACACATTGTATGTATAATAGGTAGTGTCAACAGGTTGCTACCGCACAATTCTTCCTCGATGAAATTCCATGCTTTACAAACTTGTACTTTGTTACGGTCAGATAGGAGCAGATTTTTCTTCCTAATTCCCTTCAGATTTTTATGGTATAGGTTCATTCGTACAAGAATAGTTAGATTGAGAATCACATAAGATTTGCCATAGCGTATGGGATATTTACAACTTTAGTTTAATTGACTGGGCGATAGTGTTGTAAACGTTTGTGGTAGCTATGACCCTGTAAGCATATCTTTACACGTTATTAGCTACAAGTCACCTTTCATTATTGTGGTCAAATATTTTCAATAAAATGTAAATATTGGAAGAATTCTGGTATGACTTGTCGATTTACAATAAATTTCATAATTATTCGTCGATTTAATCAAATGTGTACAAAAGTAAGTATGAATGATTACAATGCCACTGCAGTGAGAGAATAAAATGATAAGCGACATGAATATTGATTCTTGCAATAATTAGAAATATCTACGTGAAAATCAATTAGCTAATGAATGCTGTGTCTAGGTCAACTTAGAATGTGTACACACAGAATGGATTGTAAACAAATAGTAGTATTGTCCATAATAACGCTATACCAGTAATTGTTGGAATATTTGCACAGAATTGCTCTCATCGTCTTACTATAATTATGTATGTGTAAGTGTTGATAAATATAAAGTACAGTTTTCTGGGCACTTTTATTTGTGTATTTAAATTTTTCCCAAGATTCAGCCCGAATTCAATGCTGTGGAATAAGGAATGTTTGAATACATGATTGAAATTCACAATGAAAATAAAAAATAAAAGGAACGGTCTGCAGACCGTGTAATGTGGCAAAAAAAATAATGTTCACATTATCAGTAAGATAAGTTTACTGTATCTACATTCTGTATCGGAGCGTCGGCCTATCTTCCCCACAGAGCAGCAAACTATACATGTATGTAATACCAGCAGTAAGGCATATTGTATGTGTACTGGTGCACTGTGCAGAATTTACTGTATGCCGCAATATTATTGTAAAGGTCAAAGCACGCTCGTAAAGTGTAAGGTGCATTAATTTTCAGTGCTAAAAAGATTCAACCGCCGTTTCATCCGTTGATTAAAAACTAATTGTTGTGAGCACACAGTGCTATATGTTATTATTATATTTTAGTGGAATGTCTTCAGCAACATAATAATGATTTGTTCTCTTAAAAGTTTGGCAAATGGCAAAAGTTTGGTTCAAATAAAATTTTGTTATTTTAACAAGCAGTATTAGACAATTTAATAGTACGTAAATTCTAATTTGAATCGCCGTCTTCATTAAAACTGTGTGATAATTATCAAAAAGAGCTATCTAAAATATGCTTGCCAAATAGGCATTTGAATCTTATTAGTTGCACGGATTGAGATGATTGCTTTGGTTTTTGCAGAATTTAGAAAAACCGTTTCGCCGGAAACATGTGGGCAAGTAGGCAAAAGTACTTGGAAGGGTTAATAACCAGTTTAAGAATTCATCTAAGTAAGTTATTGCGTAATAATATGAAATGGGAAAGGGTTCAAAAGGATTACGGTCGGAGCATAGGCAGTGGGTCAAAAGTGCTACAGGTTCTTCTTTAATAAAATGTCTGGGTAAACTTCATGCATTCTGTGAGCCTCGGAACGTCAACGTTGCAATCCAATGTAGTGTGGACATTATCGTAATCTCAGAATGAGTAATTAATTGAATTAATTCACTTCCCGTCCCCGTATCAATTATCACAGCAGTCGCTCCAAGCTCTAAGTAAGCTCTTTCATACGCTCTGTGTTCTGTTTTATATCATGGAAACGACATTGATAACGAGAAAATTGTAATGTTCTCTTCTCTGATTAACTGTAGCAGTCAGTTTTTCCTTAATGTTGCGAATTACATGAGCTTTAGCGTTAATTTCGTATCGGACTGGGGAAGTCTCTGTGATAAGACCTTTTTAGTAGCTGACCAGATCAAATAGAATGATTGCTCATTGTGGTTTATTTAATTACGATGAACTGTAATTTGACAATTTCATATCCCTGCATGGTTTTATGTAATATAATAAAAGGCAAGAAAATTATAGAATCATTTAGTACATAAAATAATATGACGCAGTTTGGGAAGAGTTCATGGAGTGCCCCACAAGACGGTTTACAGTTTCAGAAGTTACTGTGTCAGTATTCTGCTGGCATTAGATTTGTACAGTATTTTACAAATTAGTCTATTTGGCTTGTAGGTTATCTCTCAAGACAAGGCATCCAGGGCTATGCATTCAATCGTAGTCTGTAAGAACCCAGGTTCAACCTGAGTACCTGCATTCCTTTGCAAAAAGGAACCCATCTAATGTTTTTAGTCGTCTGTATCATCACCGATATTGAGTTATGGCTACGTGCTGATAATATCCATGCATAAGGCGTAGATGTTTACACGTCTAACAAAGTTCATATAATGATATCGGTGATGGTGAAGAAATGGAAGGGACGGTTGGATTTTCCTGAAGCTTCCATGTAAATTAAGTACCTATTATTTATTGATAAAGAGTAATAATACTGTTTCTGGGATTTAAGAAATGAGACTTAATTGACCTGGCGCCACTGCATGTTGCTTTCTATTGTAGTTATATACACACACAAGTTATCTCTCTATACAAAGCTGAATTCCTTTCACTACAGGTATGTATACATAGTAGTGTATACAGTATAGTACGGGAATCTAAATAGAGCCTGCACGTACTGCACTGGTAATGTGGTAATGATTTCTCAAATGAGAAATGAAATGACTGCGAATCTATAACAAGGACTTGTAAATTCGTTTTGAAATTGAACAATTTACCTTTGCTTTTTTATCAGTATGCCCTTTCCTTCTGATATCTTTTTGCAGATATTCGAGTCGTTTATCTGCGTAGGTGCGTGTTGCCTCAGAATAAGTCTATTGGATTAAAACGCATTCTAATTGCGAGCACATTACACGACTGCGGCTACAGAATTTAAAGAAAATCATATTTACACAGTAATAGGGAATAACGAACATGAGTTTTTTCTAGTAGGAATATCTTTTACCATGTAGGTTGTTTCAATATTGCATAAAGTATGCACAAGTATACAAGTGCAGGTGCATTATGTTCACATTATCAATCTGCTCTTGTGATCTTTGAACCTTAAAATAAGTGCGTGATGGGATCAAAAAACGCTAGGTTCTCAAAACAGAGTTGATGGTGAGACAAAATGGAAAAATTCAGCCTACTGACTCACTTGAACCACAAAAGAACGTTGCAGTGTCAATCACATTTATATATTATTTGTACCTGTGTGTACACGTACTAATTAGGAATTAAAAGTTTTCTCATTCCCACACTCTGTGACTCACTATCGACGATATTTAGTTATTGTCTTCAATGTTACGTAAGCTGCCCAAATAAATACACAAAAAAGATCTCGTTCACTCTTCACAAGCAGACGCACAGTATCTTATACAATTACAATTGAATTACCAAATTAAATCTATTTATATTGGTCCCTGGTGATCTCTTATGCTTTTACTCTTGTAGAAATTTCTAAATATAATTGAACGATTTAAATATAGTTTTGACATTCAAAATTTGCATTCAAATGTGTGCAAGATCCGAAGGTATACAAGAACAAATGGTGCCTAAAATCATTAGAATATATTCGGAAAAAATTCTATTTGAATGACTGTGAATCTCCTGGATTAACGAGAATTTTACTACATTTTCAATGAAAATGTTGCCAATTTTTCGATTTGGGTTTCAATTTTTGGCCTTGGATGCGTTTCTATGTAATGATAATTAATGCTAATGTGTTTGTACCATATGGATGCATTCAATTTGACAAGCTCTCAATGACACACAGCTATCTGTAGGACAATGGTATTAGCGTTTTTCACGAAATGGGAGCATCACAAGTTTGTGATTGTGGAAGTGTGTGAAAAGCGTTATAAAATTCTCGTATGTGTGGGGTCGGTTTAATGTAGTTCTGAAGTTTATCTACAAGTGAGATCATATATATATATTTATTTATTTATAGTACACAGTGCAGTGTATATTAACCACAGATGCATTTAGTTCTTTGATTATTTTCCACGCTCTAGTCAAAACAGTTGGCGTTGGCACAGTCACTGATTGTAACCATAAGTAGGTATGTATTTCTGATATCTAATGCAAACTGACTGAGTGAGCGAGTGAATTAGCTCTAATAAACACTTTCTGCTGCTGAAAACAAAAACTACGCATTATAGGCTGCTTGCTTGGTCGAGTCTGAGATATTGAATGGATTTGCACGTATTGCTGTCATGAAACCGACATTGCGTGTGAGACCATAAACTGCTGATTCCTTAATTGGTATTCTTAATTATTACTCAATGTTTGAATTTGGTTTAACAAGATTTCATGAAAAAGAAAGGTTACCTTCGCAGTTTTTTTTGGCAGGTGCTGTGTAGATCTTTGAGTTTATAATTTCTCTTGTTGATGATGTTCTTCTGTGGATTCCAACCTCTTGCGTCAAACTTGTGACAACCACAACTTTTAACATCTACATAAACACTACTGCTACTGCTACAAGTATTCGTCAGTGGAAAACAATTGGAAATTTTCAGTTGTTAGAAATTTTTCAAAGTGATTTTGTCTGTTGTAAGTGAAAGGTAATCATTTTTGCAGCTTAGAGTGGCACTGAACGGCAGAACTTGTGTCTCACATCTTTTTCAACGCAGCAGAGAAGCAGCAACTTTCTTGGCGGAGTGTGGTGGAGGAGGACGAACACACAAACAATTCACATGTCACCGTAAAAACGATATTTCACACATTGAATTATGTAGTTATGGTCTCTTTGTGTGGCAAAGACAGAGATTTATACTTTTTCTGAGGTTTCTGATATTTGGGTAAATGATGGACTGCAAGAAGGATTAGCCTCTGTTTAAGACGAACAGTATCTTCAAGTATGGAAACAGTTTGATGAAAAGTCTTGTAGAGATTCTATTAGAATTATATACTGACTGGCAGGCTACGAATTAGATGGTTCACGTATAGGACGATAAATTATTCTGCGGTTTCGTTGAGAACGATGCAAATACTACTGAGATGCAGAATCTGTAATAATAGATGAGGTGTTTGCCTCAGATGAGGAGGATTTTTCATCCAAGTCGTTGGTCTTGTCTGCTCTTCGAAACAGTGGCAGTTGCTGTTAAATGTAAAGCGAACCACCTTACTAAGTATCTGCCCTATCCACTATATGCGAATGTGCACAGGCACACACACCACTGCAAATACTAATGCTACAACAAATGCTTATTCTGCCTTTAACTACCGAACTACAGCTACTACTACACAGACTACACAGAGTATACTAATCATCACAGAAAAGGGTTCTCTCTCACTCATGCAGCCAACTCTATCTCTATGTATTTCTACTTCTTTCTCATTGCTCGCGTCTCAATGTGTACACTTGTATCAGTGTATTACTATAGTATATTATTAATAATGCTGGCGCTCACAACAGATATAATATTCAGCATAAATACACACGCGTCCAAGTGCATAGCACGGAGTTGAGTATTGAGAGAGACGGCTTGGGAAGAAAAATAGAAAAACTAACATTGAAGTCCATCTTGGACGAATGATGTTCCGGTCGCTGGATTTTGTTCATGTCTCTTCACTTGAATCCGCTACTGCTGCCACGACAAAACGCGTACACAGACACATCTTACAAATCGAGAGAGGAAGAGATACATTCATCATATTATATATTACACATGTACACCTATAAGGGTTAATCTCACTGGATGCCCATCGACTTCAGCGTCCCCCTCATACTAATTTGGTGTCTTCATATCTTTTCTCTATGATTCATATTAAATCTCATAATTGTAGTCTTTACTATAAGGAAATAAGGTCTTGTCGATATTGGGTTATTATTCCCTATATGTATACTATATTTACTAGTATAATATGGGAATGAGTGGTAGCTGCTTAATTTCACTACATGGTGTGTGTTAATTCGTGTATGAGTTTTCAATTTTGCAACAGCAATTGAATATCGACCAGAGCTGAACAAATTGCCGTGTGATGTACAATGAAGTGTCAGCAAACTTGACCATAATTAACACTTTTTACGGATTGCTGTGCTACACCATGACATTGATTGTGAGGTGTAGGAAAATATGATGTTCCGTATCCCTACTAAGCAGCTGTCACCCACACAGATCAAAAGAAAGAGTTTTTTGCTTGATTCTGCTGCTCCCACATTTTCCAATGGAAAGGCAGATGAAAAATCCTTTTTGGAAAAACAAATTGGATCTAGGCTCCCTCTTCTCGATTGTTGGCTGAGCCGATTGTTGTTGTATCTAAATCTTTGCTTCTTCTAATGTAACACCAAACTATCATTCTTTAAGCGCCAACTTTATATTCAGTTGGGCCTAGTGATTGGAAAGGAACCATCTCAAATGTATTGTCGTACTATGCAGTTACGGAGTATAAGTCCTGAATCGTTATTGGAATGTGATGAGAATGCACTTTGAAGATTTCTCTTAAGAACTTTTGCATACTCGTATGTGTACATAGAAGACAATACTGTAAGTATATACTTACATGGATACTGTTTCCTCTATGTATTGTGCTGATAGGAGCCCAACAGTCTTTGTTTCAGCTCCTTCAGTCAAATTGGGATCACTTTGTGCAAAGAATTTAAGTAAAGCTATACCAATCACAAATGAAAAGGTCTGATCCTTTTTCTAATACACAGATCTTATATGGCCTATAATTCTGTTTCAATACGGTACAGTCGCTGCTGCTATTCAGTTCAAGAATTACTGTACAGCTCTGTCTTAATAGCTCTGTGATCGTTTTAATTCAGAAGAAGCAACAGTGTTCGTACAAATTTTGAAATTAAAGGAGAAATACCTGTATATACACATATCTCTCTCATCACGTTGTATAAGTATGTGCATACAAATTGAAAGGACGCGTATTTTGTCATCAGAGAAGAAGAAAACAGTTAAGGCACAGAGAGCCACTCCAAGTTCAAGTTCAGGAAGCAAACGATATTCAAAAGCAAAAGTAGTCACTCTGTATAGTAGTGCACATTAAGTGCTGATACCCACTAGAGTTACTAATAATAATGAATAGTGTACACGAAACATTTACGGATATCAGACAGACAGACAGACACACACACACACAGAGCAAACAATGCACCATAGATTTGTATTGACTGCACTCACTGAGCAGACAGAAGAATGTAGTGTACAGTGTACTCACTACTACAGAGAGACAGCAATCCCACAGTGTGTAAAAAGATTAATAGGAAGGGAAGACTGAAGCGTTATTGTGTGTTAGTCGCTCAAACTGTGTGTGACCAACATCCGTATAAAGACGCCAATGAACGTTCACTCGTTGTTCCTCTGAAGTCTCTGGGACATCTATTGATGTGGGAATCGTCATTAATTGTCACTAGAAGCCCTTCTTCAATGCAAGTCTCAACCTGCCTCTCTTATTATTCAGCAGCCTGTAGTGTGGTAGTGTTTGTATGTAGGGGCTAAATGCGTTTTAGTATAGACACGAAAAGAGACACAGACACAGTGAACAGTGTGAAGTACAGAGTGAGGTTGTTTGTTCGTTCCGGCGGAAGTGATGGAAAAATAGTCTACAACTCCATTACCCATCTTATTATCTTTCCAAAAATATTAGTTCTCCACATTTGGCAGCTGCTTGTTCGTGGCTTAAGCTAGAAACAATGGTGAGTTTAATGTGAAGATGGTCATTAGGATTACGGTTCCTACCTATAGTACTTTTTCATTATGACATAGAAATTCTGTGTGATTGTGAGCAGTTCGCTTCGTGAAGTAGCAGCACCTGTAAACATATTTTTGCAAACTTCAGTGCGCTTTGTGCTGTCAAGCTGACTCTGAGAGAACGTACCTGCTGTACAAAACGGACTGAAAAAAGCTGCAACAATTACTGCTGCAGGAATTAGGAAGAAAGGATTTGGAGATATTTAGGAAAACATTTGGCAGAATATTTTTAGAAAATACAACATTTTCACAGTAATATTAAACAGAGAGTGAGAGATAGCAATCTTTAATTCATTATGTCGTGTATATACATACATATGTATATTATAGATTAAGTACAGCAGGTAGTAGGAAGCGTAGCTTATTCGTATCTGACTGTGTACGTTTTAGGGATAAAAAATGGGATTTCTTTGAACTCACACAATAACAGCATGAGAAACGTTATTCTGTGTCAGACATATGTTATGTACCACTTACAATAATGATTCATAACATTAGTAGATTAGGCTTTTTGATTTGATGTAACAGAATGCTACGTCTCTAGTATAATCACGACAACGAAAACATAATATACCTTTTCATAAGGTCTCTCACTAACTAAATACTAACAAGTCGAATACTCAACTGCATACAAAACTAGTTAAAATTGCAGCCTACTCATACGTGGCAGTCAGCAACTTGACAAGCTCATTTTCAAATAATGTGTACAACAGTGTGTGCAAGTTGGTCGACACATGCAACATCCAATGCGTATATATGTACATTCGCATAGGTATTTCCTCTCCTATAATAGAAAATTATTGCACAGATACACAGATCGATGCTGTGAGAAATTAACTGCCGATGCTCATACGCATGCATTGACTTATACTGTTAGCTGTGCTAAAAGTGGCAAAGAGTAGGCGCCCATTGCAACAAGTGTCCAAGTGTATTGTTAGTTCTCTTGGTGGTATAGTCTGTTCGTTGACTTTCCATCCAAATGGCAACGAGAAGATGAGATGATGAGAACCTAATTCTTTAAGCAAACACCCACCTTTATGTGAATTGTGTATTGTGTATTGTTATTACAACTGACGTGCGTCTCAAGGGATATCTGTGCTGTCGGATAAGCCATACTCTCTCATTATTCAATGCGTCTATTCTCTAGTTCAAGACCTGCTACTACGATAATAACTATGTAAAATGAATTAATAAACTATTGCATTGATGAATTGAAAGAACTGCATACACAATACATAATTATATTTCATATAGTACATACAATTACATGTACGTTAACTGATTGTATGTCATATTAGTGGATGTCCGATTTTAGATCTGTTTCTGTCCTGTCGTCAAAATAACACGTACAGCCGTGTTTCCTAAAACCTTCAACCTGTTGCTCCACTTTTTGTTATAAAATGTGCATCTCCTATGTAGATCAAATTTATTGTTACAAAATTTTATCATTGAACTGTATTACTGCATTCTGCAAGAATGATTGGGTTATGATCGAGAGAGTATCCAGGAGTATCATTTGTTTTTCAGATCGGAAATCTTTTTATTCAGTGGCATCCGTACGTATTTTCTTTCTCGTTTTTTTTAAAATTGTGCAAATTTTATCCACAAAACTGTTCTAAGCATATTTTCTATGCAGTAGTACAAAGAAAGCCCTCACGTCAATTGGACAAACTCGGGACATCCGGAGTCAGCACCTGAAGTTTAAACATGCAGAGGGCAACGTTTAAAAATATTACTACGCATATTGCCTCCGTTGTGTATGATTTACAAATTTTACAGGTTTAAGATGTACATAAATGTAATGATTATATTTTTGCTCACATGCCCTAATATACAATAATATTATACGTGTGCGTACATTACTACGAGCAGAAAAGTTTTCTGTGAGCCACTTATGTCAGTGAACATCGAAGTAGAAGCAAGTGCAGAGTACAGTACAGAGCAGAGTGCACACAGTGATAAGATATGATGACTGCACAATGTCGTCCGCCTGCTGTACTTATGCATGGCATACATTTTTCATAATGTGAATTATTGTGTTTATTCATAGTATTTATATATACTACTTAAATCATATTACAGTCTGGCCTATGGCGATTACAGAGAGTTGAGTGGGCAGGTATGTCTAAATAACTAGAGTGTAAACAATGGAAACAACCGCAATGAAAGAAGACAGGCATTTTTGTTGATACTTCAGCCAACTAAACATCTATTCGCAGCAGAGATCTTCTTCTTAAAAGTCGTTTGCTCGTAATATGTAGCATAACGTTTTGTGCGAACTATGTATATATCACTACGTAAAATGTATAGTAATAGGGATGAGTGTGTACATAGTGCACATTAGTTTAGAACTACATATAAGCAGTCACATTGTTTACACAATTTACGGAGAAGAATGACTTTTTCCCTTAACTATTCAAAGTGTACACAGCTAAAGTGTGTTGCACCTTTTATTACGTGTGTGATAGGTTGTTACGCATTTGAACAGACTGTAGAGCAGATTAAAAGCCAGATTAATACTCTTTGTTGTAGGAGGACGGTGAGTGCTACACGTTCATTTTTCACACCTACATGTCATTAAATGAACGTTCTTCCAGTGCTGCATCTAATTTGAAGTCACTCTTTCATTTATTTCCATACGCGCCTCTAATTATTATTTAGAATATTGTCCGCGCTCCTTTCTATGTTTATTATGTGCTCTTCTGTCTTTTGCCTTCAAAAAGGATAATAATAGCTAGCACGACAGTTTGACAGTAACACGCTACTTGTTGCACTAATACTGGTACGAGAAAATTGTTCTGTCAACAGATTTGTGCTCTCAGGCCTTCTGCTGCTTTTTAGTAGCATTAACTGTCTGTTGTCACTTTATAAATAGACAAAAAACATCTACAGGCAGTAGGCTTTTGTGGAGCTTGTTAGTGTAAAATCTAATGCGTGAAATGTAATACAATTGTGCACAGATTTTTTAGTACGTTTTGCTATTTATAAATAGATGAAAAGTTTTTTCTATGGTATGTCTTATGCAACTTATTCATAATAATATGAATATACTTATCCAAATCTCTTTTATTGTTGGTTAACTTCAGGTTGGTAGGAGATTGATTGCTTATTTCTAAGTAGGACTACAATACAAATAGTATCATAATACATTTTATAACATATATATAACGCAGACATGTCCAATTATATGTGCGTTTTTAAGCAATAAAGCATGTTATATTTTATTTATGTTGCAGATTAATTGCTAAACATTAGACTAATCAGAATTTACTGTGATTTATTGTAAAATGATAATCAAGATAGTTTTTTGTTTGTTTATTGTCTAGCATCCAAAAAGTAACATTAGATTTTTATTTATTTATTAGAACAATTTGAATGATCAATCACCAATCAAATATTTTGTCATTCAGGGTTAAAATTAATTGGTGAATTAACGATAATTGTAGGAATAACTACGCAATCTTACAGAAATGAACAACTTCAATTAGAATCCAGTGAGAAACAGATTACATTATTACTTTATTGACATGTGAATGGGAAGATATAAAATTAATACAAAACATTAATCGCGAAAGATAAAAACCAATATGAAACCAAGCATACCCGCCGCAAAGATAAACAGTAGAATATGTCTGATCAAAGTTACGTAAAAATCCATTTTGATCGATGTGTCCTAGTCCTACCTACAATGGTAAAGTTCAAAATTAGTTTGTGTGACGTAATATTTTGATAAAAGCACACCTATGTTAATCGGTGTCATAAATATTGATGAAAATCATACCTCTCGATTTAGTGGGGAATTGTTGACAAAATCAGTAATATTGTGTTGTTATTTTAACGATCGAAGATCGCGTGTGATGCCGTCCGTACTTGTTTTGGATTGATGTGGAGTATGATGATAAATTGAGTATATGAAATGTTCGTTATTTGAGAAGTCCCGCGCCTTCTCCGCCTCGTATGTACCGTTTGTCAGTCCCAGGTGAATAGTGAGATACCTAACTATTACCCGTGTATCAAGACAAGTCTTGATCTGTTGATGCGATGCACACTACAATTAGAAACCGAAGAAGATTCTTTTGTTTTTCATTTGTGGCTCTGAAGTCAAAAAGTTTACGGAGCCCTGAGTACTCTTACTGTTGACATATTTAATTTGCTGGTTGGTTTACCTTTAATGACACCAGAATAACTACAGTTGATCCATGACAATGGAGTCACAACAGTGACAATTGTTCACGACACAGTCTCTCTCTCTACGCTGTAGTGTGAATTCTGGGAGGAAAACGCGGAGGGGAAACTAACAGAGAAATACTCTAAACACTGAAATAAGACTGCTCTTATTGTTTGCTAAATAGTTCGTATCTGATTGTACACAAATAAGAACGGCACAGCTCACACACATACACAAGGAAAACAATGAGAAAAGATGAACAGAAGAGACAACTTGAACAGTTTCTAGCGGTTTTCTCATTTATGTAATAATAGGAATTTGTTTCCGAAAACGATTCGTTAGTCTTTCAGACTTTCAGCAAAAATCAATTGTTACGGTTATTCACACCAATATTATTCGTACCCACCCACTTTACACAATGGCTATTGCACCAATAACGGAAACAGGGAATAGAAATAGAGGGGTGCTTTTTCTATGCCAAAAACAATCCCTTAAATCCCAACCAAAAATACTTCATCTAAATCAAGCTAAATAGTATTACTTCTTGCCTATCTGAAATTATCACAATAACATAATGAGATCTTTCGGTCCGGGTAAGGCAGTGGTTGCACCGTGGGCAGCCGTTCAAAAGCTTCCCTACCTATCCATGTTATAAATACTTGGCAACATTTAGTCTTTCTTGCATTTATACATGGATAGGTTAGGTTAGGTTTCTTGGCAGCATTTAAGTCGCCCTTCATTGTGCAACCACTGCCTTACTTTGACCGATATTTCTTGTTCATTATTTCCACAAATAAATCCCAATTTGCATTTTAATAGAAAATAAAACAAACAAATACACGATGATGATGTTTACAACGGACTCACCAATTAAATGCGCACTAACTTTGTAAATTATTCATTGGTATAATATTTATAAAGATCCCATGCTAACAGGCTCTGGCATTTGCACCCTGTCTGATATAATTTAACAACGCATTCGAATGATAAAATATTTGAATTTCTGCTTTGCTAATTACTGTGCACAAACCTTAATTACGATTAATATAATGCTTTGGCTTGCATTCTCACAAAAACACAGAACCTATATTGTAAACACCGCATTGACCGCACGCATTGAGTGTGAAACCGGTTTAGACAGAATTGCCTGAAATTTTAAAAGTAATTGTGTTTACTATTGTATGTTAACGTAAGCTGTATTTAGTTTAAAAGTTAACAACTTACCACCGCAAATAATTAAGGCTTTATGCTAGGTATTCCTTTAAAAGTACTATTACTTGCTTGGTACGTATTATTACATTAGTTCTTAACATTTGTTGTTGAAAGTGTTCAACTTTTCGATACGACCAGTGTAATATGTACGATATACGATATAGCTGTTATCATTGTACCCTGTGCAAAAGTACTTTGAGGCATCATAATCACGAATCATATGTTATCATGTGTGCATCATCATAATCATCATCTTAATGCACGTTAACTTTAAGCACAAACATTGGTTTTAAAGTCTCTCTCTTATCTTATATATCACTATTCCACTAGGCAGTTGTACTTAACTCATCCTCCGTGTAATTATGATTATTAGATGTAAATTGTAGTACATTACTTGTGTATTAAATGCGTTGCAGGCGCACTTTTTAAAAATTGACAAACACATTTTACACAACGAATTTTTATTTTTTGATGCCAAAGTAAGATTTCCTCACAACACAATGAAGCGCACATTTTTAAATATGTGAAATTTTGGAAATTTACTACCCTCCATGCATGAAAACGTGGAAACATTGCACGACCCTTTCTGTTGTACGACACTATAATTTTGTCAAAAATTGTCGGAGATAGCTGAGTGTATTGAATTATTGATACACCGTTTACCTCGAAGGACCTAACAGATTACTAAATATTCATTTGTGTTCTCATTCTGCCCCTCAATCGAAAACGTTCCGAGGGGCATAAACGAAAAAGTAATTAAGTATTATTAATACTGCTATATATATAGTTAAAATATGGGTTTCTACTGTTTTCATAACTCTCCTTATGTGTTTTAATTTAGGTTAATACTTCGGCAATTGAAGACTGCCTCCGTGCAGGGTTTAAAGGGGAAATTTCCCGGGTGGGAAATCCCAGTGGGAAATTGGGAAATTGGGCAGTAGCCTGGCAGGTGGGAAAATGGGAAATTG